>JASDQU010506711.1:26265-40974 GCA_032191745.1 Picea mariana
ATGGGCCATACACCATCACCAAGGTTGTAGGGGAAAATTCCTTTGAGCTCAGTATTCCACCATTCCTTGGTCTGCACCCAATGTTCAATGTTGACCGCCTTCGGCCCTACTTTCCACCTAAACTGGACACATCTGACATGGCAGAACAAATCACACCAACAGATTTAAACCCAGATTGAATGGAACAAGCCACAACTGATCGGATTATGGACACACAGATGAAGAACACCCGCCAGTAGAGGATCCATCTATATCGAGTTGTCAAAGTAGGCCAACTCCTTCACCAGGGAAAGTGGCTCACCAGGGACCAAGTTCAGCAAAAGTTTCCTTGTCTCATGGAGGAACTCAACGCAATGGGGACCATTACTTCCTAAGTGGGGAGGAATGATCCAGGTGGATATTGGTGGCCACCCGCCTATTCCACTTGGATCCACACCATTATTTCTTTCAGTTTTTCAGTTTCCTTAATTGTATCACAATTTACTATTTTTAACAGTTTTTGGCGTCCTGAACTTCCGGAGCTATTTTGAGGCCCTAAATGACGTTTTGGAGCATTCCAGCGAATATGAATTTGTTCTGAATTCAACATTCGTTGTCAGAAGTGTATTCCTCAGATAGATCTTTCTAACAATGTATCATGTGCATCAAACGGAGATAGTATGCCAAAGTTACGACCCCGGGAAATTGATGTACCGATTTACCCCAACGGGGCCCATATTCTGGCGTTTCATCTCCTAGGGTTAGGTTTTTGGATGTTTAGGGTTTTCCATTGTTTCTTAATAATATATAGGCCTTCGAGCCTCATTGTAACATAGAGTTCATAGGCCAGTAGCCGCCACATCTCTTCTCAGAGATAAGCTACCAGTGCTTGAGCTATTTTATTTCCATTCTGTCTGTAAGCATATTTCAGTCATTTGTTGTTAATGAAATGAATTTTTACTTCTGTTGCATATCCTGCGTTTATGTGTATTTATGTATTTCATTGTGTTCCTACATAAATCCAGATCAAGGATACATCGCTTCAAAAAAAACTCCAAAGACTATAGCCAAGAAGGAATTAATAAGGAAAAACAAAATAGCAATGGATGCCATCCTAGATGGATTGTATGATTCAATAAATGTCAAAGTGGGACAATGTTCATCATCCAAAGAGCTTTGTGATCATCTACATAATCTCTACTTTAAGGAATCTCCTCTTATCAAAGAGACAAAACACATTGATTAAGATAAAGAATATGTTGATATAGAACAAGACAAAAGAAGCCCATCATGTCAGAAAAATTCAGAAAAAGAAGAAGAAGGTGAAGTAGATCTTGAAGCAAAACTAATCAACGCTTTAAGTGAGGTAAAAAGAGAAAGGAAGAAAAACAAGTCACTCGAGGAATAATTGATCAAGCTAAAGGAAGGTTTTCAAAGTCCCAAATCCGAAGAAGTCTAGCAGATGATTATAAATCTATATATCCAAGTAGAAAAATCTAGAAGGATTGAAGAAACACTCAAAAATCAGTTGGAAGAAAAGTAGTGTTTGGAAGATGAAATACTATCACAAAGAAAGGAAGAAGAGAAGAGAGAAGATATTTTGAAAAGTCATCTTAAGGAAATATCTAAGGACCTAAACAAGCTTGAAGCAGAATTTATTCCACAAGAAAGAAGAAATCATCTTGAAAACCCAACTTGAAGAAGAAAAGAGAAAGGAAGAAGTAATGAAGACCCAGATGATGAAGAAAGAAGAAGATTGTGAGAACCTTGAAGAAGAAGTCATCACATTAAGGGTTGAAGTTGTCAAKMTYAGTAAGAACATTGAAGAGAGAGGAAGCTCCACACTGCCAGTAAAGAAAGTTGAAGAGATATGTTACATGTTTATTCATTGTTGGTTTTCTCTTGTGAATAGAGTTTTTTCATGGTTGTATTGAAAGATTCTCTCTAAGAAAAGTTGGCTAGGTTTTTCCCTGAGATTGGGGTTTTCCTAGGATAAATATTTGTGTCTTTTTGTGCTTGTTTATGTGTTGCTTATATATTTTAGTATATGGTTATTTAATGTTAAAAGAAGATCAAAATGCTATGGTAAATATAATGCTAACAAAATTTTATGAAAATCTAACATGATATCAGAGCAAGTTTCCTTCAGAATAGTCTAACCACTGGAAGGAAGATCGTGAGATTTGCCAGATTGTTAAGATTTGTCGTTGCACATGCAATTTTTCACTGCACATTTTTTTCTTTTTTCATGCTCGTTGAGAACTTATTATAAATTCTATTGGGACAAATTTTAGCATAGATCATCTCGCCTTGCCCTAGCGCACCTGTTACATCTCTTAGATTGAATTTTCGTCAAAGTTGAATTTTTAGGGTTTTAGGCTTGTTGACATTTTTCTGGACATTGAACCTTATTATTCATATTTATAAGTTTTTCTTGTTGATGATATAATGCCTCAGATTAGAAGACAAGTTGGATGGTGCTACAAATTTCAAAGGTATGAAATTGTATATAAGTTATATCATGAGGGTGTTTGCATGAGATGTACACTTGGAAAATAGACAGTTGTCCAAGAAGTGACAGTAGATACAAAGGGATCTTAGATATAGTGCACTCAAAGGAAGCCCAAGAGTTGGAGGCAGCAATGTCGATATCTCCTACAATATAGAACAACTTGAATGGGATAGCAGCAAATAGACTCCAAGTCACAGGTGATAGCTCTAAGAAGGAGATATAGTGATGGTTGCAGGAGGAAACATATTAGATGGTATATAGTTGAGACATGGAGCATACTATCCAAACATAGAGTTGTGTACATGACTGTACACATCCATGTAACGAAGGAGAAGAGGATGAAGTTAGAACCTTCTAGCAAAGAGGATATTTTTGCGAGATACAAAGTATCTCATATGGAGATTGATTGCGAGGAGCATAAGGCTATGAAGGATGAACATAAATATCCCTCTAGTTTAGTTGATCAGTCTTCAAATCACCAGGAAGAGTCAGTAGAGCCAGAAGGGCCTACCCAAAATCATTGCAGTGACCAGGAAGAGACCACCATGGTCTCGTGGTACTTTGCAGGATGAAAAGGGCATACAGTTATATGGAAATGATGAGTCATATCATGAACAGGAGAAGATTTCTCCACGAATGGTGTGGCAGGTGTCCCCGCCAAGTACCATCTCAGAAGGAGCCAGAGTTCAGAGGGAGTCATCCCTCAGGATATAGTAGGGAGGAGAAACCTCCTAGTACAGTTCATATGAGATAATACTTCAAAGGAAGTTATCATATGCAGAGGGAGTACATGGATCCAATATTATATAGGCTCAGAGGGAGTCAAGTCCTAAAGGGAGCATAGAGACTCAGAGTGATCCTAATCTCAGAGAAATTCAATTGGCTTAGAGGAAGAGACATTCATTCAGAAAGAGTTCCCCCTCAAATATAGGTGAGAGAGAGTCTCACATGGATGAGGACAGAGAGGAGTAAGATTCTCCAAAAGATGCAGTGATAATTGACTCTACTCCTGAAGAAAATATTATAGAAGATAAAAATGAGACAATAAATCTAGAGATACACGTAGATCCACCCAAAGAAGTTACAATTACCAAGAAGAGTCCAAGATGGATTTGGAACACCTTGCAAGAAGTTGAAGGACATGCAACTCCCAGAGGGTCTTTTAGAGAGAGAAAGAGACCACACAAGTATTCTAGCTATGTGGTTTTGATGAGGAAGATCATTGATTCAGGACCTTCAAATTATGAGGAATATGAAAAGAAACAAGTGTGGAAGGATGCTATGATGATGTGTGGAAAGTGGTTCATAGACCAGAAGGGAAGTCATTGGTGAATTCCGAGTGGATCTACAAGATCAATCATGTTGTATATGGAAACATAGAGAAGTACAAAGCTATATTTGTGGCTAGAGGATTCTCCCAGAAAGAGGGAGAAGATTATGATGATACATTGGCTCCAATAGACAAAAGAAGTGTACATAGAACAGCCACAAGATACATGAGAAGGAGTCTCATGTTTGTATATTGATGAAATGTGTGTGCGGGCTTAAGAAGGCACCCAGAGTATGGTATGCCAGACAATTATTTGATGAGATCGAGGCTTACCAAGTGTGGTGTAGATCCCAACCTTTACTACAAGATTGAAAATGGTTACCCCTTGATATTGGTACTATATGAGGATGAATTGTTTCTTACATGGGATGAGAAGCTCATTGATGGGTTCAAGAGGGAACTCACTTCATAGTTTGAAATGAAGGATCTGGATTTGATGGGATTAGAAGTGTGGTAGAGACCAGATGAGATATTCCTTAGCCAATGAAAGTATACAGTTGAGATCCTGAAGAGATTAAGGATGATGGAATGCAAGTCCATGGCCACACCTATGGTTATGACTATGAAGATCTTGAGTGATTCATCTTCATTTTTTGTTGATCCCATGATTTACTAACATTTGATCGGATCCTTGATGTAGATGGTTAACACTAGGTCAAATATATGCTTTACTATGAACACATTGATTCAGTACATGGTTGAGCCTATACATGTACATTTGGTAGCCATAAAGCATGTATTGAGGTACCTGCATGGTACAATTGGATATGGACTCAAATATGTCTCAGACATTGAAGCAAAGTTACAAGGTTATACAGACTCTGACTGGGCGGAGAGTGCAGTGGACGGGAAAAGCACATCAGTATGTTGCTTCAGTTTGAGATAAAGTATGATCTCATGGTTGAGAAGAAAACATGCGTCAATGGCACTCAATACAGTAGAGGTAGAATATATAGCATCCAGTGTTGCAAGTTTTGAAGTAGTGTGGATTCGAAAGTTGCTTGTAGGGTTATTTGATCTATAGTTGGATCCAACTTTAATATACTATGATAATCAAAGTTGTGTGAATCTTTCATAGATCCAGTATTTTATGTCAAGTCAAAGCATATAGAGATAAAATACCATTACATCTGAGACATGGTGCAAAAAGGAGAAGTGGAGCTCTGGTACATGTCCACAAATGATCATATAGCAGACATTCTCACCAATCCTCTATCTAGGGTGAAGTATGAGCCTTTTAGAGTCAAGCTTGGCGTGATGCAAAATGTTGACCCTCATTGAGAGGGATACGTGATGTTTCTCCTTCATCGGGCTCTCCCTCTAGCCAAGCATTTCCCAGATCATTCATGTGAAGTGAATGAGGGAGTAAAATGTATCCTAGTACAAGTCTTGCCTACACCATGTGAAGTGTCTAGGTGTGAATGGGACTTGCAGCGTGGTCTTTTCCAAGGAATAAGTGTAAGGAACAAAATATTTGTATGGCCATTTACGAGGATGTTGCTGGCAAGGAAGCTAAAGGTTACCCTATGGAAGAGATACCCCCAACAGATGATCTACTCCACTCACTGATACACCAAAAGTTGAACCATTGATTTCATTGCACATCCTCACTAGATTCTCTGCTCCCCAAACCCTCAAGCTAATTGGATACATTAAGCATAGGAAAGTCACAATCCTTGTTTATAGTGGAAATACCCATAATTTTATTCATCGTCATAGTTCCCAAGAAATCAATTCCTATATCTATGTCGATGACAATTTTCAAATCATGATTGTCAATGGTAGTTCCATGAAATGTGGTGGTCATTGTGAAAATGTGCACCTGCAAATTGGTCAGTACCACCTGAAATCTCATATGTTTTCTATCAATATGGATGGTTGTGACATTGTGCTCGGTGTTTAATGATTACGCACTCTCAACCCCATCCTCGTGGATTTTAAGGACCTCACCATGCAATTCCAATAGGAGGGACAACAACATAAATTCCAAGGCACCACAATAGGCTCCCTTAACATCATCAACTCCTAACAAATGGAAAAGATACTAAAAAAAGGTCATTCTGGAATTATTTCCCAACTGCATTCCATTCACATCATTGACACACCCTCTATGCACCCTGACCTTCAATCTATACTCTCCAGACACCAATCTATTTTTATCACTCCCCATGGACTTCCCCCTTCCCACAGTGCCCATGATCATTCCATTCCTCTTGTACCATGAAGTCTTCCTCCCAATGTTCGCCCTTATCATCATCCCTTTTCCCAGAAAAATTAAATTGAGAAAATTATTCAAGAATTGCTAGAAGCTTGTGTTATTCGTCCTAGTACTAGCCCCTATTCTTCTCCAATAGTCATGGTACTAAAGAAAGAAGGCACTTGGCACATGTGTCCTGATTTTTGTTCCCTTAACAAACTCACAATCAAATAAAAATTTTCCATTCCTATCATTGATGACCTTTTGGATGAATTGAGTGGTGCTCAATACTTTACAAAACTTTATCTCCATTCTGACTACCACCAGATACGTATGAAAGAGGAAGACATCCCCAACACTTCCTTTCGCACTCACGAGGGTCACTATGAGTTTTTGGTCATGCTCTTTGGCCTATGTAATGCCCCCTCCACTTTTCAAGGTATCATGAGTCATGTCTTTTGTCCTTTCCTCCATCATTTTTTCTTAGTTTTCTTTGATGATATTCTCATCTATAGTAAAACTTGACCATCCCATATTGTCCATGTGGATCAAGTTCTCCATCTATTGTCTAAGCACAAAACTTTTCTCAAACAATCTAAATGTGCTTTTGGCACCTTTGAAGTTGAGTATCTGGGTCATATTGTAGGCAATGATGATGTACGGGTGGATCCTAAGAAAATTGAAACTATGAAGGATTGGAATTTCCCTAAAACTCTTAAAATATTGTGTGGATTATTGGGTTTAATGAGATATTATCACAAGTTTCTTCGGAATTATGGAAAAATTGTAGCTCCTCTCACCGCTCTCCTTAAAAATAATGCCTTCAATTGGACTCCAACAACTGATTATTCATTACAAGCCTTGAAAAATTCTATGTGCACTACTCCTATCTTGGCACTACCCGACACTACTCCTATCCTGGCACTACCCGACTTCACCAAGGATTTTTTCTTGGAGTGTGATGCATCAAGAAAAGACATTGGGGCAGTCCTCATGCAAGATGGTTGACCTTTAGCTTTCACTAGCAAACAACTATCAAAGCGAAATTTGGGCCAATCAACCTATGAAAAGGAAATTTTGGCTATTTTTCATGTAGTGGATCTTTGGCATCATTATCTCTTGGGGAAACACTTCCAAATTAAAACTGATCATCGTAGCCTCAAGTCTTTTCCGAAGCAAAGAATTTCATTCCTGAAGCAACAAAAATGAGTGACCAAGATGTTTAGATATGATTATAATATCATCTACAAGAAGGGAAAATAAAATTTGGTTGTTGATTCTCTTCCAAGGAAATATGAAGAATAAGGGTCCCTCTTTTCCTGCTCATTCATCGTAGAAGATTGGCTTCAATTTGTTCGCCACGAATGGTTGCACGACCCCAAACTTTCTAGCATGAACCAAAAATTGCAACAAGATCCTCAAGCTTCTCTAGGCTACTCTTGGCACAGTGAAGAGCTTCACTATAAAGGTTTTATGTATTTAAGAAAATAATTGAAACTTAAATACATGATTCTCTCCGAGTTGCATGCTTCACTTGCAGCTAGGCATTCAGGGTTCACCAAAACCTATGAATGCGTCAAGCATTATTTTTTTGGGGACAATATGAAATAGGGCATCCCTACCTTTGTTGTTGAATGTAATACATGTCAATGCAATAAGGGAGAAATAGTCAAAGCTCCAAGCACACTCCAACCACTCTCGATTCCCCGTGCTATTTGGAGGGATATTTATATGGATTTCATTATTGGATTACCTAAATTGAGCAATAAGCCAGTCATCATGGTGGTATTACATCGACTTTCCAAATATGCTCCTTTTTTTTCTCTTCAACACCCATTCACCACATCCATAGTGGCTCATTTTTTATGGATAATACATTCAAACTCCAAGGCATGCCTCATTCTATTGTCTCTGACCGTGATTCAACTTTCACCGACAACTTTTGGCAAGAATTGTTTAGGCTCTAGGGAACCCAATTGCAACTTGGTACCGCCTATCATCCCCAGACTGATGGACAAATTGAAGTTTTCAACAAGTGTTTGGAAACATTTTTCAGTGTTTTTCATCTGACAAATGAAATCAGTGGGATCAGTGGTTACCCCTAGCTGAATAGTGGTACAACACATCTTACCATACTTCCACTCGCGTGACTCCTTTTGAAGTAGTTGACGACAAAAATCCATTGTTCATTCTCTCATACATGCTAGGTGTCTCTAAGGTTCAGAACGTTGACAACAATATTACAATCCAAAAATCCATTCTTCGTACCCTCAAAATAAATTCGGTCATGGCTCAAAATCGCATGAAGCAACAAGCATATAAGGTTCGTTTAGAAAGTAAATTTGTTGAAGGGGACCAGTTGTTTCTTCATCTGCAACCTTATAAGTAGACTTCACTCAAAACTGAACACTGTCAAAATCTTTCCCCCAAATTTTATGGTCCTTATACAATTCTCAAGTGAGTGGGGCCCTTGGCCTACAATTTAGCTCTGGCCAATTATTTTAAGCTCCATCATGTTTTTCATTTATCGTGCTTAAAGAAAATGATTGGAACTAAATTATTGACTCAAACCAGTCTCCCTGAGTTGGATGAAGAAGGTTCAATTTGGTTTCCTCCACAAGCAGTCTTGGACCAATGTGATCCAGGTGGATATCAGTGGCCACCCACCTTTTCCAACTAGCTCAAAACAATTTTCTGACAATTTTGGTAATTTACTAGTTTTAACAGTTTTTAACTTCCGTGGCCATTTTGAGGGCCTACATGAAATTTTTTTGGGATAAAGGTTTTCAATAATAGTCAAAGGCTCTGATTGAGCCCCCAAAATGAATATCCTCGACGATACCTTTCCAACAAGTTATCGTGCGCCCCAAAAAAAGATCATATGTCAAAGTTACTTCCTTGGGAAGTTGATACACCAAACTACCCAAAACGGGGTCAAGAAAATTGTTGGATTTTCATCTTCCAGGGTTAGGGTTTTTTATTTTATTTATGATAAAAATGTCTTTGGAGCCTCATTGTAAAATAATCTTCTTGCGAATGTGAGTATCCGTCACATCTCTTCTCGGAGATAAGATGCCACCATTCTAGCGAGTCTTTCACTCTGTATTTTTACAGTCTTTGTACATTTTCTCTCATTAATAGAAAATTGTGTATTACTGTATCTTTTTGTTTATGGTTTCATCTCTAATACATTTTTGTTATATTATTGGATATCCGAGATATCTCTGTACACATATTTATTATATCTCCACTCTCATTTCATGCCGAAAATAATTTGGATCAGTGGTATCAGAGCAGGTTGCTCTTGATCATTTTCCAGTGCATGTCTCCGACGAGGTTCGAGTATATCAAGTTGGGTATTGAGCTTGTCTCTTTTGAGCATGCCCAAGAAACCCTCCATGGCCGAAGAAAAGAAAAATGACGGAGCAGACGATTCTCTCAATCTGTTGCTTGAGAAAGCTCTCACGCGACAAAGGGACAAAATGATGGAGAATTTTTTCCACATCCTTCAATGCTTGACGATAGCAACAGGTGCATATTCATCAAACAACCACTTTGTAAGAACCTCTCCTTTCAAGGTACAGGTTAATTTTGATATTCCCGTATTTGAAGGTCAGATAGATGTGGATGCCCTAGACAAATGGTTAAATATGATGGAAGGTTATTTCTCTGTTCACCATTTTTTCGATAGGGAAAAGGTCACCTTTGCACTCCTTAAAGATCTCCCCCATGTCAAACATTGACGGGAAACTTACTGGGAGAAAAGTTCCACAAAAGATTTTGGAATATATGGGGTCGATCCTACTTGGATTTTTTTGTGGATGCGGTAAAGGAACAATATTACCCTGTTGGAAACTATGAGGACCAGTATATGAGATGGACCACACTGCGACAAGAGAGGGACCAAGCAGTTCCATAGTTCACCAATACTTTCCATACCTTGTGCACCAAGTTGGGTATCAAAGACTCCGAACGACATTTGGTTCTAAAATATCGTGGGGCTCTACAAAGATACATCCAAACTGAAATGAATTTTCTGGACATCTCATCACTTGGTGCTGCTTATCGATATGATGTTAAAATCAAGTAGAAATTTAAGCACTAGAAAAAATGGGAGTTTGGATCTGCAAATGCGCAACAACCAAAGTATGATAAAGACATCCCTAACAAACAGTCTCCCAAAAACTAGTCCAAGCCACAAGAAAAGAAGGGTCACGGGAAGACAAAGAAGGGCACTGGAAAATGGTGTGATTCCCACAAAATCCCTTGACACAACATTGATGAATGTCACTCAAAACAGTCTTTGGTGGCCAAGATCAAAGACAAGGAGCCGAACCCTGATTCAGAATCTAATTCTAAAAATACTGGTAAAAGACATATCATTGACATAGACCCCACTGTTATTGTCGCGACTTCAATAATTCAACCAAAAGAACCAATAAATTTTGAAGAGGGAGAGCTCATTTTTCATTCACATATGTGGGTGAAGGGGACCCCACTATATTTTATTGTTGATAGCGGAAGCCAGAAGAAACTCATCTCAGCAGAGGTCGTCAAACAGTTGGGATTGTCGACAATACCACACCCACAACCATACAACATTGGGTGGCTTCACCAAGGATGAGATCTTCGTGTCAGCGAACAATGTTGATTTTCATATGGCATTCATCCCTTCAAGGATGAAGTATTATATGATGTATCCCCGCAGGATGTCTGTGATGTTCTCTTGGGCCAACCATATATGTGAAAGTGTCATGTTGTTTATGAGTCTCGACCCCGTAGTGTCATTGTTACTTTGTGGGGTCATCTCTACAGAATACCAGAGGTAATTCTGACTATTGTCCCACCTAAAAAGTGTTGCAAGGTAGTATTTCATACTACAAAATTAAGCTTCTTCACAATCTGTTCAAAGCGTGAACATAAGAACACCACTACAGCCTCAGTCCAAGCACCTTCTATTCAACAGAAGAAGGTCGACAAGATTGTAGCAAAATGTAAAGATTCCTTCTGCACACAGGGATATCATGTATCCAGACTGGTTAAAAAGGTCCAACCCTTCCAACCATAGGTTCGTGAAAACCTTCAACAAGCTAAGCAACGCAACTTCTACAACAAGGCAAGCAACTCATCAAGATGCAGATTCAACAAACGTTTTTTCCTCTCACCCGAGCACTCGACGCAATGGATACCATTGCTTCCTAAGGAGAGAGGATTGATCCAGGTGGATATTAGTGGCCACCCACCTTTTCCATCTGGCTCAAAACATTTTTCTGACAATTTTGGTAATTTACTATTTTTAGCAGTTTTTAACTTTCGAGGCCATTTTGAGGGCCTAAATGAAGTTTTTTTGGGGATCGAGGTTCTCAATGATAGTTGAAGGCTCTGATTGAGCCCCCAAAATGAATCTCCTCGACGATACCTTTTCAACGAGCTATCATGCGCCCCAAACATAGATCATATGCCAAAGTTACGCCCGCAGGAAGTTGATACACCAAACTACCCAAAACTGGGTCCACAAAACTGTTGGCTTTTCATCTTCCGAGGTTAGGGTTTTGTATTTTATTTATGATAAAAAGGCCTTTGGAGCCTCATTGTAAAATCATCTTCTTGCGAATGTGAGTAGCCATCACATCTCTTCTCATAGATAAGCTGCCACCATTCTAGCAAGTCTTTCACTTTGTATTTTTACAGTCTTTGTACATTTTCGCTCATTAATAGAAAATTGTGTATTACTATATCTTTATGTTTATGGTTGCATCTTTGATACATTTCTGTTATATTATTGGATATCCGATATATCTCTGTACATTTATTTATTATATCTCCACTCTCATTTCGTGCCGAAAATAATCCAGATCACAATGAGAGTGTCATCTCCGTCAGTGCACCATCAAGGAAGTGTTAGTTTAATAGAAAGATACAACTTCAGAAAATGTCAGCTAGGAGTTGGCTACCATTTTGCAACAATTTCCTCATCTCAAGCCTTGAGGACATGTTTTTTCTTCAAGGGGGAGGGCATGTTAGGGACCTAACGTCCCTAACCCCTCACGTAGGACCTAAAATAATATAATTTTTGTGTAATAAAGGCCGACATTAGTTTATAAGGCCTATTGAATAATGTGAACAATTCCAATGTAACAAGACTTAATAGAAGCTTCCGCTTCTAGAAAGACCTTCATCTAGAATATTCTTTAGAAGATAGAATTAGTATAAATATGAGTAGAAGGCATGAGAAAGCCTTGTCTTGAGAATTATTGTAATAGATCTATGTTCTGCTTGAGGTTTCCCCCTCAAAGAAGAAAGTGAATGTTGTTTTCATTCAATAAAGGTATTATTGTTGGTGTTGTTATTCTCATTATTTTGTTGTTCCGCTCGTATTTGTTGCAATATTTTTGTTTATGCTTATTACAATACATATGGTACCTTACACATTGACACTAGAGCTAGGATCTAGAGGAATGGCAGAGACTTCATTAGGCTACTGAAAACAATGAGGAGCAAGGTGTGCAAGGGAATTGAGGGATCTTGAGGGATCAAAATACTAAAACTGCGAACAAAGGGATTGGCAGAGGCAAGAATAGAGGGATTAACTAAGGTTGGCTTGGGAGGGTGCTCTCCCAGGATTTATAAAATGTTCATGGAGGAGGGGGTTTTGGCTGGATTTGGATGTGAAGTTTTTTTTCCAGTCCTATATTTGGTGATGACTCAGATGAAACCCTCTTATCTGTGGTGATATCCAATTTTTCAGGTTTGGAAGGGTTGTTTAGGGGGAAATCCCTAAATAAATGTCCATGCTCGTGATATCTGTGATAGGGAAATGAGATAAATTCACAATGCATGGTTTGGATCCACTTGATATCTTGGTAACTGAGGCTGATGGACTCATGAATTGGGACTAAAACATTCATGTAGATGCAAATTTAAGTGTAGGTTGTGTATTTACCTTGTTTGGTGGATTCAACGGTCTTCACAAAAGTACCTAGAGTGTTTCCAATCCCTGCAAGTATTTCCTCTTGCCAGTACTTGTGAGACAAAGAGTACAATTTGACCTAGATTGGTGCACAAGAAAAATATTCTTTGTTAGGGTTGAAGCTTTTGGTCCAGTATCTGAGATGCAATCTAACATATTGAAAAAAATACAACCCATTGTCAAAAAAATTGTCTCAGTCTTCATGATTATGAAAGATCGGAGTGAAGAAGCCTTTGTATCCAAGTTTTAAGTCCATGTTCCCTTTGGGTTTCGAGTGGGCATTGATACATGCTACCAAATCTCTTTCAATAGGCCAGATTCTTAAGATTTTTCCAATAACCACATGATCCTTCATAAATTGAATGTGATTGCCAATACATTTAGATCTGATCTCATATTTGGGCATTTTGTTAGCATTGGGAATATATTGTCATGGCTTTCACTTGTTGAGACCATTTCATTCGGAGCAGTGTCTATCTCTAGTCATTTTATGCCAACACGTGTTTTTAACATCATTAATAAGATATTAATTATTGTTAATGTGAACATAATATGTTCACATAAAATGATATATATAATAATAATAATAATAATTTATTAGTGTATGAGACCTCCTTGTTTGTGGGACAAGGGACCCTCTATGTCAATGACTACTAAAGTCTAAGAAGATATACATACCCTACCTCTGTGGATTTGAACCTCTAACTTTCAAGGAGGAAACACATGTTCTTTTATATATATATATATATATATATATATATATATATATATATATATCTTAGTCTAAACATTCTATGTTTTGAATCTTTTTTCTGGTGATATTATAGAATGGTTAAAAGTCATTAGACAATGGCTACATTAAAATCATAATAACAAGACAACTAGATTTCTATCTTTTTGTCTTGTTATGCTAGAGGTGTTTCTAATATGATTCTTTTGATCATTTGATATATTTTTTTAATGAGCAATATGGAATTAATGGTTGTCAGACCTTGGATCGAACTGGGGATTCCCTGGAATCGAATTGGTGTCCAATCACCACTTCCTATTTGCGCTGAGAAACGTGAAGTGACATCTCCCATCATTAGAACTGTGTATGTGCAAATTGGCTGCAGATTTAGCTTGGCGTGGCAAAAATTTGTATTATTTGTTGAATATAATTGAATTTAAAATTATTAATAAGACAAATTGGAAAAAGGTGAGGGATCATTCCTTGGAACATCACTGTGGTTCTATACCCATCACCCAAAGTGGTATATTGCAAGGTTCGGAAGCTAGCTGTAATCCATATATCTGGGAAGATCAATGCTTAATTTAAAATTATTAATAAGACAAATTGGAAAAAGGTAAGGGATCATTCCTCGAACATTCCTCGAACATCACCGTGGTTAGGATAGCTGTATTCCATGTATCTGGGAAGACGTATGCTTCATTTGGGCGAACCTTAGCGCTCGCCACCATGGTTATGCCTACATGGTTTGATACTAAAATGTATGTAAAAATTTAATGCTACAGATCAGATAAACATTTACATTGGATCAGATGAGATGAGATGAAGTAACCTATTCACAAAATTGAGAACATCAGTCACTAGTAAGATGAGAATCTGTAAGAGAAGAATCTGTAAGATAAGAATCCTGCAGGTGCAATTCTTGGTCTGCAAGAACGTAAAGCGGTATATTCCACTGCCGTTTTCCCATGATCTCCTCCAAGCTTTTAAC
>JASDQU010506712.1:14017-26601 GCA_032191745.1 Picea mariana
CGCGATGACTGGAGGTATTAATATATCTCCCCCCTCCAAGCCTATCTTCTCTATGCTCAATTTCACTACATCAATATCCACGACCAGTTGCTCTGCCTTCTTCTGCAGGGGCTCCAACTGAGTCTGTCTTGCAATCTTCTATTCCTGTACCATTTTTTTCTCTACCGGTAGGTTTTTCATTTCTATGATAGTATTGATATTCTCTAGTAGTGACATTGTCTTTTGTCACTGCTTTACATCTTCCATTGCTACAGGAAATTTGTCTTCCTTCCCTTGCAGCTCTTGTAGGCTCCTATCCTCTAATAGTTGTGTCCACAGTTGGGCGCTCTTTTCCAATAGCTCTGCCATTCTATGTATATTATGTGAGATGTTCTCTGCAGATGCTATTGCATCCTTCTCTCTTTGTGCTCTGACTTATGAAGGAATAGTAGGTATTGTGCACTCCTCCAGCTCCTTGATATGGTCTTTATATTTCTCTAAATCCTGCACTATTTTCCTCATCTTCTCTTCCGAAGATGCTCCCTCTGATTTTGTGTTGTCTGAGATGGATTGAAATACTACATTTATTTGTTTCTCCATCTAGTCCAATTTTTGTCGTGCTATCTTCTTTGCTTTAAATTATTGGCTAACTTCCTCCTTCAGTGAGGTCTTGTCTTCTTGCTCCAAATGTAAGTTCACCACATCAGACCTTTCCTTGGACTGAATTTTCGGCACGACACTAACCTGTAATTTATACAATGCCTTTTTTGGAATATTGGGCAAAGCCAAGTCCAATGTCTCAAAGTATTTTATGGGCTTATGTGTTGTCTCCTCATCCATAAACAACATCTCAGGTGTTATGATGAAATTTACGCTCCCCTGCGTCGTGATCTGCACTATTTCTCTAATTGGCACACCTTCCATTGTCTTTGTTGGTGTGTCTTTCTGTTGCTACTATGTCATGATCTTCAACTACTCCGACGCATTTTTCACTACCTGTATTTTCTCCATAATCGACGCCCCATGATTCTCGACATTCTCCCATACTTCTGACAATCAATCTTCAACTGTGGTGGCTATCAACTCCACATCATTTGTTGTCAGTGATGTTTGCATTGAATTTTTGTGGGCCTTTGCCTTCTTTCTCGATCCACTTGCTTTCTCCCATGTTCTCTTCTTTTGGGCATATGATGGCTCAGATTCCTATTGAATATATGTATCCATGTTTGCATCCTGCCCAATTTCTTCCTCCATAGGTTTCTCATGTGTCTTTGTTCTTATTTCTTCTGCGCGCACCTACTCTGTTGTTTCCCTTGGTGCATGCTCTGTGCGCAGTGGGTTCCTTGTAGAACCATGTTGTGATTTCTTTTGTGTCCTAATTTTCTTCTGTATAGGGATGCTTTCCCCCACTGGACCTTGTGTCATCTTCTTCTTCTTACTAGCACCATTCCTGCCTCTTTGTTGAATGGGGATTGTTCTACCCTATGTATGTATTTGTATTGTTGGCATTGTTATTGGTATCATTGGCACTTTCCACTCCTCGGGCCACTCCTTGACCTCTATTTGGATGTCCTGCATCATCATGAAGTAACTCAATTGTATCCACTCCTTGGTCAAAACCCTATTTTCCTATAGCCACATGCTATCACGCGATGCTTGGAAATTTGTTATATGTCCAAACTCCTAGACAGTTTCTAGGGAAATCTTCCATGTGTCTACTAACCAGTTCTATATCTCTGTCAAGTATAGAGTGAATACGTTGTTGTTTATTTTCTTTGCCTTTGGGTCTATTTTTCTTTGAAGCAACATGTAGTGGGTTGCACCACACTTTCATTTCCTCTACAGGAACATACTGTACGTTGGTTTTTTCCATCCTACCAATGCAATGAGGATGAGTAACCATGAGTAGTGGAAATCATAGCCCAAATCCTTTGTTTCCTTTCAATCCCCTAAGAAAGAATTAAGTATATAAGGGGCCCATCTCATTGATCTCCCCTTCGTGAACTGTGTTTCAGCTTCTACCACTCCTTTCTGCACTTGCGCATTAATTTGCAACCTAACAGCCTTGTCACAAATCTCGTCACAGGATCATTTATGTCATTGATTCTGATTCCCTTGTTACCTCTCTCCGTGCCATACTTTTCCTTGATTTCTTGGGAGATGGATTTTTATTTTGTTTTGTCCTCTAAGTACTGCTTTGGCTTCTCCCTGTCTGTGGGTAGCCCCATGATTGTTGTGATAAAATCGACATTGGTAAGCATTGTTCTATCCATCCATAGAATTCCTCCATGCATCCTTGTTAGGAGTTGCTTCACACATACATTGATGTGTTTACCACACTCAGAGTGTAGTATATCCAGTAAATTCATTAATATTGTGTTGTAGAGCCTCAGGATTCACTGCGTAGGCTCCAATGGTGGCACGCCTTATGGGCCCTCTCCCCTTCTCTCCAAATAGTTTTTTGGTGCCAAATATGGGAATTTGACTACGTCAGATACGTCATTATTGGAGTATTGATGGTATCTACTCCTCCCACCATCTCGTCCTCGTCCTTCACTCCCTCAGATATTCTTAGCATTATGATTTCCAATTCCTCCTATGTGAATAGTATTCCTTATGCATTTCTCTTAGCTTGTGCCTTCTTCTTCCCTTGTGGGGATGACTCCCTAACCTCTGGTAATCTCTGGTGCTCTGTTTCATGCCCTTCTTCTGGATATAGGCCCTACTGTGTTGAATATGTCACATGTTCTCCTTGTTGCATCCATTTTCCTTAGGATATGTCGGATTATTTCCTCTTTGCGTCCTCCTCCAGCTGCCCAAACTCCTTTGTTGGGTTTTGTTCCTCCTCCATTTGTGTGGTAGTAGAATCATACTCCGGTGTGTGAATCTCATCCACATCCATGATTGTGGGCATATCTTGCTTCCCTATTTGTGTCACCTGAGCACTACTTCTCATGTTTCTCCTAGCCATGTTTGGCGCTCCAACTCTTGGTGGCGACATCCTGCTAAAATTCAAACTGCTAACCACAAATATCGACTTGTTTTTATCACTTCACACTCTATAATGCTCAAATATTGCTCTTCGTTATTCTCCTTAGTGGAAAAATGAAAATTACCACATTTCACCCCTTTTGCGAATTTGTAGTGGGACGGAGAAATGGCAGTTGTTCTACACTGACAGTTGTCACTTTTTGACTTTTTCTTGCATGCTCCACTTTTATACCTGTCAACTATTTTCCTGCATGCAGTGTTTTCAACACTGGTTTTTATGCGGAGCACTTGTTAATGCTAACAATCTTATTACATCAAAACCTCTAATGTTCTCCTATCTTTTTTTCTGTTTGTTACCTTTCTTATTTTTATGTATTTTTGTATTTTTCTTCTAACATCTACTATATAAAATATGTACAATCATACCTCCTCTTTCTGTTTTTACCTCAGGTTTTTAGATGGACTCTCTTGATATAGTTTCAGTTGACTATCATTCACTAGTCCTCTGAGATTATTCTCTGCAAGATATTTCAGTTGCACAACACCTCCATTTGTAATACCCTTTACCTGATAAGGCCCTAACCAATGCATTTTGAATTTCCCCAGGTGTTGTAGATACCTGTTGTCATAGAGGAGAACTAGATCTCCTTCCTTAAATATTTTCTTTTTTATGTGCCTATCATGCCAAGATTTGTACTTTGCTTTTTGTACTTCCTGGTGAAATATTGTTGAAATTTTGTCTTCTTCCAGCTCCATCAACTTATCCAATATTTCCTACGCAACACCTTCTTCTATCATGTTGGTGATTGTTGCAATGTGAATACTAGGTAATAGGTAATCCAATGGAACCACTACTTCTTTCCCATACACCAGTCTGAATGGTGTCTATCCTGTAATCTACTTGCATGTAGTCATGTAAGCCCATAATATTGTTTATACCTTCAAATCCCAATCATCCCTATTCACATCGCAAATCTTTGGCAATGCATTCTCTAGAATCTTGTTAAAAGCTTCTACTGTACCATTTTCTTGGGGATGGTAAGGTGTGCTCTTCTGATGATATATCTAAAATTATTTTTTCATGGATCTGATTGTATTGTTAATAAAATGAGTTCCCTGATCACTCAAAAAAATTCTAGGACATCCAAATCTGGTCACCACGTTCTCAAAGAGAAACCATGTTGCAGTTCCTTCGATGCAGCCTTTCAATGGAGCTGCTTTTTCCCATCTAGTTAAGTATTATGTCGCAGTGATGATGTATATAGATCATGATCTCCTTGTTGGTGGATTAATCGGTCCAATGAAATCCACAACCCATTTATCAAATACATGTAAAGTTACTTGGGGCATAAGTGGAATTTCATCACTTCTGGATGGTTTTCCCACCCTCTGGCAGACATCACAGGTCTGACAGTATTCCTTTGCATCCTTATGTACTATAGGCCACCATAATCATGTGCTTAGAACCTTCTATGTTGTAGGATTTCCTGCATAATTCCCTCCATCTATCCCTTCACATGCTTCTGCTAGCACCATGGAGCGTTCATGCTTCATCACACATCTTCTTAGAATTCCATCTGCAACTAGCTTGTATAAATGACCTACAATCAATTGATAGTCTACATCGCACACTACCAACTATTTTTTTTTTGTGACAGTAAATTCCTTGGGAGCCATTCCTGTGCTAAAAAATCCAACAATGTCAGCAAAATAATCATCAGTAATCTGAACAGAAAATAAGTTAGTAGAAGGAAAATTCTCCTCCAAGTTCTTTAGCTCCTCTCCATCAGTAATTCTTGACAGATGATATGGTCTTGCATTCAACTTCCCTGGTTTTACTATGATTTCAAAATTATATTCCTAAAACAATAGCATCCATCTACAGATCCTTCCCCCCAACACTGGCTTGTTAACTAGGTACTTCAAAGCAAAATGATTTGTAAACATCTTAAAATGTTGAACCAATAAATAATGTCTGAACTTATGTAAGGAATATACCATATCCATACCTTCCCTTTCTATACTAGTATAGTTCTTCTCAGACTCAGATAACTTTATACTAGCAAAAGATATTGGGTGATCAATGTCTCCTTCACCTAGTTGTGCCAAAACTGCTCCAAGTGCAATGGATGAAGCATTCACATGCACATGAAATTCTTTTGTCTAATCTGGAAAGCTCAGAATTGGTGTTGTCAACATCTTCTCCTTCAATATGTCAAATATCTCTTGGCATTCATCATTCCATTGAAACCAGATGTCTTTCTTTAATAACTTCTCCATGGGTGCAGTAATCTTTGCATATCCCTTTATGAATTTCATGTAGTACCATGTGTGGCCCAATGTTGCTCTCAACTGGCACACTGACTTTGGTGGCGGTAAATTGACAATAACAACAATCTTTCCAAGGTCTACTATCAAGCCTTGTTTTCATACAATGTGTCCAAGTAGGATTCCAAACGTTGTATTGAATATACATTTCTTAATGTTCAAGGAAATATGACATTTCCTACATCTCTTTAACATCAACCTCAGAATTTCTACATGGTCCTTCAATAAACTGAATATTGTCCAATCATCCAGATAAACTTCTAAAAATTTATGTATAAAATCCTTGAATGCAGCTATTACTACTCTAGAAAATATTGTTGATGCATTCTTTAAAACAAATAGAATTATTGTGTATTGATATGACCCCCACTCTATTGAAAATGTAGTTTTGTACCTGTCCTCTGGAGCAATTTTGATCTGATGGTAACCTAAAAATCCATCTATGAAGGAGTAGACTTCCTATCCTTCCACATTTTCTAAAACTTCATCTATAAATGGAGTAGGAAAAGGATCATGCAGGAATGCATCATTTAACTTTATCATATCCACACATATCTTAATCCCTCCATTCTTCTTTTCCTATACCACCATTCGACTAATCCACTTTGATTCTTCCATAGGCTCTATGATTCCTAACTCTATCATTTTATCAAGTTCTTCCTTAACCTTTTTCTTATAGATGGGGTTTAATCTATACGGTCTCTATCTCACTGGTCTTGCATCTGGTCTGAGGGGTATCTTCATCTCTCCAAGTTCTCCTTCTACCCCTTTCATCTCTGAAAATGTGGTTGGGAATAAGTCATTGTATTCATGTAGTAATTTAGTTATCTTTTCCATTGTCTCACTATCCCAATAGTCTCCAATGATGGATATCTTGGGTTTCTCTTCAGTCCCAATATTGACCTTCTTAATCCTCACTAGTGGAGTAAATTCTTCTTATTTTAATTGAGGTCCTTCTAACCCTCTTTCTCCTTCCCATTATATTGTTTGTATGTCACATGGGTTGTTTTCTACTTCTTCATCCTCTACAACTTGATAACAATAAACTAATTGTTCAAGTGTTTCTTTTATGTAGTCTCTCTCTATTGTCACTGTATATACCCCATATTCTTCAAATATCTTCCTTTTTCTCCTTTGTAAGTCTATATCCACCCATGGATTCTCACTTTCAAATGTAAAAATCTTAATAAAGTTATGTTGCATTGCGCCCCAACTCACAGTTTCTTTGTGCAGTTCCTTCTCCTTGTACCAATTCCTAGGTATTCCTTCCAATCTATGAATAAAGTAATGCGTCCATTCCCCTGGTGGTACCAATCTCTAGTTAGTGACACAATCATTTATATCATGTCTTGTGTTCCCTCTTACATCATAATTTTGTAAGGGTCTATCATGTTGACTCCTACCAAATCTTATGTGCATCAGTTTCTTACACCGATACCAGTCCTGAATTACCTTCTTATGTGTACCCCACCATTGTGTAGGTGTGTCCCTTAGTGATATATCCAACACTAGTAATCTATGACTATCCAAAACCTATGATTCAAACTTTATCAAAAAAAATTCTAAATTGTCCTCTTTAGTAAATATGGGAAATTGTCTTACTTCTTTCCCATCCCATCCTACTGCGCGTATAATTCTGGCACACCTTCTAGTAGAGACTTCATGCAATATTTGTTGCTGCCAGTTTTCTACTCCAGTATCCAAATCTAACATATCGGAATTGATACTCCTCTAACTGAGTACTCCATCTGCAGTTGGATTCACATAGTCTTCCTCTTGCGCAATAGTTATATACAATTGGTTGACATCATCCTTTAGAACATTGTCAGGTGTATGTTCTACATATCTTTCGCAATCTAAGGGATCTATAGGTGCTACTACCCTAAAATTCCCATATTCAAATATCATATTTCTAGTCTTTAAATTAATTATGGTCTGATTTTCAAAGGCCCAATCAATTCCCAATAGTGTTGGAAATGGTATAGACTCATCCACCATATCCATTACTTCAAAATATGTTGTAGTGCACACACCATCTATATCCATTGTTGTATTCTTCAGTATGCCTATAGGAATCACTCTTTGTTGGTTTTCTAGATTCAATTTGATATTGGAATACCCAAGTGTAGGTTCTCCCAATGCTTCCCAAGTCTTCTTTGGCAAAATGTTGACATTTGATCCTAATTCTAGGATAACATTTCCCATATTAAAGTCTCCTATGTTTGCATTCAATATGATCTATCTTCTAGTTCTTTTCTTTATATGGACTTGATTAATCTTCTTAGGTTCTATTCCTACCCCTTATTCTATGTTATATTTCTAAAGAATATTTCTAAATAAATCCATGGCATTCTTATCATTAAGTAATTTGAAGAAAGATTCCAGGAAATTCTTCAAGTTACTTGCTTTCTCTGTTTTCTCTCATTTGTATGTATGACCCAAAGACTGAGGCATATCCAAAATAGGAGTATAATACCTTGGCATAATGTTTGATGTGGAGGCTTCATTCTCCATCAGAAACGCTTGCTTCCTTGCAAATTTATGTTTCCTTATTTGCATCAAATTGTTGTTAGAGCTGAGTGTTCTTCTAAATCTAGCATTGAGATTCCTTCTTTTGACCCTATGCATATGCTCCTATATTAACTCCTCCTCTAGTCACTATATCGATGTTCCTCCTAGGATCCCTGATTTCTACAGTAATCCACTGAACATTTTGGTTATTCAGATTTATCTTCTCCTATATATTTGCCATTAACTTCGGGCATTCTTCTGTCACATGATCTGTTGCGTGAAAATACATACATGTTGTTGTTGGTTGAGGACACTCTCTGGCATAGTGTCCTTTCTATTGACAATCATGGCAGATAATAGGCTCTTTACCTCTATTGATTCCTCCTCTTCCTCTACCTATGAATCCTCCTATGTTCCCCTATGGATCCATGTTCTATTGATGATATTGTGGTGCCTGATTATATTGCGAGGGTTGTTGAAACTGTGGCACTGCTTGAAATTGTTGTGCATTACCAAACTGTGGTGCAGGTTGTCCTGCCATCAACTCAACCTACATCATGTATGCATCTGAGGTTCTTTCCTTCATTAACTCCAAAGTTATACAATGTTTGTCTTCATGTCCCACTGATTTACAAAAGTTTCAGAAAGTTCTCTTGGGTTCTATCTTGTACTTATGCATCACAGGGTAGTGATAAGGATCATACCCATGTGTCTTTCATATTTCACACCAAGGCCCTCCTATAGGAAATGGATTTTGTATCCCTACTCCCAGATATTGTGCAAATTCCAAACACTCATTCTTGTGATGTCCCTTTGATCTACACAAAGTACACCACATTGCTTCTCTTTTCTCCCTACTTTTATTCTGATTTAATTGGACAGTCAAATTCTTCAGGTCTTCCTTCAGCTCCTCTATAGTTGGATCTGTCTGTTTATATTGATTCTCCTCTAACTGCATCGCTACTTATAGTGCTTCTTCCAGGTTTTGAAATTTTTGTTGTCTCAATGGATATTTGAAATGTGGTAACAAAGAATTTATAAACAATTGTCTATGTTGCATGTCATAAATGGGATACTTCAATTTACCTTTCAATGTCTTGAACTTCTGATCAATGTCCCATATGTATTCTTCTGGTTTCTGTCTAACCTCAAACATCTCATTCATAAACTAATTCTTTGATTTTGGCCTCTAAAAATCAGTGCTCAATTCTTGCTTAATCTCTGCTACTATTCCCTGTGCACCCTATGGATTGTCTACTTCTAGGTTCATTTACCAATCAAATGCGCGGTTTATGAATGTTATTGCTAACTTTGCTACTTTTGTTGCCTCATCAGTGATTCTTTTTTCTTCCTATATTCTCTCACACACGAATAGGTGCTTCTCTTGGTATTTTGATCCATCCCCATGAAACTCTGGTAATCTTATCGTTGGATATACACCTTCCATTTTCAAATGTGTTGTACTTTATTTGCACGGTACTACTATATTTGTACTATTGTTCGGACTTGATCTCCCACTGGTGTTGCTAATCTTACTTCCACTTGTACCACTACATGTATTGTTGCTGGTACTTCGACTTGTACCCTCACTTCTCTTCTGATCTCCTAGATTATTTTGATCGTCAGTCACTTGTTCTCTAAACAACACTTTCTTTGTTGATGTGTTAATCATACATGGGGTTGTAGGTTCTACATTGATTTGGATCTTGACAGGGGTATCTTCTTCCTCATTAGATCTTTCTCCTCTAGTATTTATTTCATATGTGGTGCATAATATTTCTTCAATGTGCTCCACAGCATGGAGATCCTCTACCTCTTCCTCATCACTCTCCAAGACTTACCTCTCAGCTACTACTCTTTTCTTCCTATTAAGCTTATATTGGTAGGGTCTTCCACTGTGTGTCGTTCCTTCCTTCTGCATAATTTCTTGGATCTCCTCTTGATCCATCATAATAGGATATTTCTCATTACTATGCTCTTCTCTATCCATTTCCCCCTCTATCTCAGACCTGCCTCTGGTTTCCCCTAACTCCCCATGCACGCAGGGTAGTTTAGTTGTGTGATTCCATAGTTAATACCCCTTTATCATGCAATAATCTCTTTATCTAAGTGTAAAATGATATGATGTACCTTCCCCTTGGGCCCTTAAGAAAATATTTCTCTTCTACATTGTAAGATGTCTATGTATCTACTACAAAATCATTTATATACCCCACTACAATGTTGTCTAGCCAGAAATCTATTGTGCCCATGAATTTGTTATTTACCCTTTTCAACCGTGTGATACTTTATTATGTCCACTCCACTGATCTAACCCAATTTGTCATATGGGTATATTTCAAACATGTTATCCACTCCTGCAATAGTGTGGGAAACTCACTAAAGAAACTCTCGTGTATTTCATTGAATACATATCTCTCCAAATACTGTCTTGGCTTAAACCTAGAGCTTATATTATCTTTGTGAGAAAACTCTAGTTTTTGAATTTCCAACCATATTTCAATCTCAGCTTTCATGGGGTTCCAACCTACAAACATCCCCTTTCTTAATCCCTCACACTACACTGTGTGATACATCCCTCTCGATCTAATCTTCTGAGTTCCAACTGGCAACAGAACCATTGTTGGATTACTATGGGCTAACCCAGGTTCTAACTACAATATTACCAACAAACCCTTCTACCATCGGCCCTTCTGGATACCAGAAGGAAACACAATGCACAAAGTGCACTGTGCAGTCTCACCCAAGATGGCTTCTATGGGTGGCCACAGGACTCAAATGTTTGCAGCCCGGGCATGGGATGTGTTTCTCTCAGAGGCATTTAACCTACTTATCATTAACCTTCAACCCTCATTAGATCTTATTCCATACCACTGTCACAAGTATTCTAATAGAGAGTTATTAGTCATTCTAGCCGCATTTGATCATAACCAAGTATTCATATACAATAAAACCGAATTCGGATCTATTTACTAACTATAACATTCCTTTACTTAGTTTTGTTTTGTAGGTCAGATTAACTTATTCCTATTGCATGGTGTTCATTCCTTTAACCAGCAACAGATTCATCATAAAAACCCATTAAAGTAAATGCAATCATAAACACTGCATACAGTCACATAAAACATAGATATATTGTGGTTCATACCCCCTGGGGCTACATCCACAAAGATTTGTCGCTTCTTCTCTTTATTCACATTCTTGCGAAATCTAGTGTTGCACACTATACATTTCTCTCCCCATTACACATGATCTCCACAGATCGCAACATTTCTCACAACCCTAAGAACTTTTCACCCATCCACTATCACACTATCTAAAATGGATAACTCACTACTTGCCAAGAACAACATTTACAGTCCTAATACATTCTACTTATACAAAAATGGGACAAATTCCTTACAAAAACCATAACATTAAGCGGATTAGGTTTCTCAACTTTCTCCTTGAATTAATCTCGGTTGGTCCTCAATCCAACTGTTGCTCCAAGTCAGTGCTTGTCCACTTTCCAATTTCTCCATCGTAGTTTTTCCACTTTGTAACTTCTTTTCTCGGTGTTTCTTTTTCCTCGTTTTTAAGTGTTTATTTTCCTCTATTTCTAGTGCGCTCCCTTTTTTTCCAGTGTTGCTTTAATTCCTTCAAAAAAATTTCAATTTTTCCCAAAATTGGCTTGCGTCAACACTACATCATAATATTGGCCATTTACAGCTACACCTATCTTAATCCTACCAATGTATCTACCCCTCTTGGTGTAGCTTCTAGGAACATTACAATTTCTACTGCATTTGCTTGAGTTGTCACCTTCTTATGGGTGAGTGAGACTCGGATATGGGGAAGCAACCCTGCAATAAACCACTCTCTATGTTGTATATCATGAATCTAGAATGTCATCCTATCCAACAAAATATTAAATTGTCGGTCATAATCCCACACAGTTTCCTCTTGTTGTTTCCTAATCTCCTTGATCTCAACAATACATTAAGACTCTAACTTAGGTTTTTGGAATTCGCTAAGCATATATTTCTTGATCATCTCCATCAAGGACCTCACTTGTCTCGTCAATGCAATGGAATTGTACTTCATGTACCACATCAGGGCTTTGTCCCTTAATGTGGTTTCCAGTTGAACAACCTTTGTTGCTTCGTCTGTGATCCTCTTCATAGACCATATTGTTTATCACGTGAACCGATGTTTTTCTACATCATCCTTACATGTTCCATGGAACATGGGTAACCTCAAGGTGCTATCACGATTCACCATATTCAACCTTAAACAAACTCTTCCTATATAACTGTTAGATGTCAGAATTTTCAACACTGATACTCTCCTAGGTGAAGTAAAACTGGCTTTTCCCTCTTCTTCACTCATCTCTTCTCCTTTAAACCCTTCTACTCTTTATTCTCCTCTTTCTCCTATTCCAATCGCTTCATTATGTGTTGTTATTTCCTCTTGATTACAAACACGCAAGGGAGTTGGTTCAACGGGGGGGGCAATTTCATCTTCTTTTGATGTTTCTTGTAAGGTGACCCAAATAATTTCCTACCTGTAGTTGCACAAGACCATCTAAAATTGCCAATTATTTTTCCCCGCCACTAAGGGATTCTTCGTCTTCCTTTCTTTCTTTTGCACCTCATCTTCCTCTGAGGTTGTGACACTCCAAAATAGCCAAGGATATTGGACTTCTTCTCCTAGGACCTTAGGACCACTACTACTACTACTACTACTGGTATCCTTACTAGACACCTTATCCTCAACGTCTCACCTCTTTGCAGGCA
>JASDQU010506712.1:30712-51596 GCA_032191745.1 Picea mariana
GAACAACATCTTGATCTAGAATGTGATTTCTTCAAGCATTTTTTTTCTTGGACCTTCCGTGAAATTTATTTTATCCTTTCTGAAAGAATAAATGTAATCCACAAAAAATTCAATAGCATATCCCTCCTTTACTCAAGCAAGATAGAAATTGATGGCTCGAGTCCACTTATTGTCCAACATATTCAACCTATAAAGTGTGGATCGATCCCAAACCACTGGTTCTAGAGGCCACAAAGCATAATCGGTGGCAGTTTATCTTTTCATCCATTCATACAACAAAAAAATGAAATTTCGCAAAGAACGTCTCATGTATATCATAGAAAGATACTTATCTTTCCATATATTCACATTCAATCTCATACCTTGAGTCTCTAGCAGAGAAAACTAATGTTTCTTTGTATTTATCCAGTCTTGAATTTACTCCCAAGATGGATGCCACCTCATCTCTTTCCTTCATCTTTCAATACAAGAATTTCAGGTCTTGATAATGGAACCATTTGTTGGGCCCTTTCATGCTTGTGCACATCCTTCTTAACATTGGGGAGTTTATACCCGGAGTTCATCTAGATTTGACCAACAAAAACCCCAAAGCATCAACATATCAATCGTTAGCCAAGTTTTAAGAAGGTATCACACGAGATGCAATGAGAATCAAAAAGACCATCTGGTATTTTGTCGGGGATGAAGGACTAAACACACACAGATCCATCTGGGTTGTCCTTCATACATTCCATAGCTAACAACTTACTATCATCATTATGTGAAAACAATACAGACACATATTCAAATAACACATGAATGACACATAATAGATCATAATCGTTGCAACTTTATTATTATTTCCATTTCATTAAACACGTGCATATATTTAAGCTACATATTGGAAAAAAACAGAGTTTCATATTCCCTTAGGCATTTCCCATAATTACAATCTTTTGTGGCATGCATACCCTTTCAAAATTTAGACATATGACATGCTCGAACTTCCTATCAAAATAATTACAGCATTACAACCCTACAGAGTCTTAAAGCGAGTTCTACGACAATGAACAACAAAAACAACTTAGTGAATGCACTAAATGACTATATAACTCTATTTGTATTGACATTTCTCCTTTTTATATATCTGTTCACTTGAGAGCTCTATATTTGTCAATTTTTCTCCATTCCTTCTACTAAATAACAATCTCACACATTTTTTCTACCTTCCTGCATCCATGTATCCTTTCTAGAATTAGGGAAATCTTAATCATCTCACCAACTCATCTTTTGTCAACTCCACGCTCCCTTATGATGCTAGCAGTAATCATTCAAGGATATTTCCCAATGATTCATTTCTTGATTCCAACATCCGTCTTCTTGATTTATGGTGAGCTTCTCAAAACTTGGACCGACGCGCATTTGGTAGAATGTGGAATTAGCTTGGGTGCAAACAAAACTTGAAATGGGCTCACACAAATTTGTTTGTGTGCGCACGTGATATTAACCCAAAACTTTGGGTGCCAACACCTATATTTATGTAATAATTCCAAACACAAATAGGATATCCTTTTATAATTGCACACTTCTTCTATAGGAGGACATTCAAGATTCTTGAAAACATACCACAAGATGAAGACGGATTTTTCTAGGAAGGTCTTAAAATTGATATTAAAAATTTTATGTATGAATGTGTGGTCTATGAATATAATAAGGGAGAGAGAATCAATACACCAGGTCTCCTACAACCATTAGCTATACCAAGTCAACGTTGGGAAGAAGTTTCAATGTGTTTTATTACAAGTTTACCAAAATATGAAGGAAATACTATCATCATGGTAATAGTGGATCGATTGACAAAGTATGCCCATTTTTTTTCTCTTTCCCATCCTTTTAAAGTAAGTAGAGTAGCCGCAACATTCATGGAAATGGTTCAAAATCTACATGAAGCCCCCAAGATTATTGTAAGTACTAGAGATAAAATTTTCACTGGAAATGTTTGGACTGAGTTGTTTTCTTGTTTGGGTACTCAATTAGCTCACAGCTCATCTGACCATCCTCAATATAATGGGAAAAATGATATTGTGAATAAATCTCTATAAGGATATCTTTGTTTCTTTGCATCTAATAAATAAACACAATGGGTCAAGTGGTTTCCCTTGGAAGAATGGTGGTACAACACATCAATCCATACTTCATCAAAAAATTCCCCATTTCTGGCACTTTATGGATATCATCCTCCATCCATCACATCACCCTTGAAAGGGGATACAAAGGTTCAAGTAGTGGAGGACCACATAGGGAACCAACAAGAGATTCTCAAACTATTGAAGGAGAATTTGGTTATGACAAAAAATAGGATGAAACAACAAGTAGATCAACATCGCATTGAAAGGGAATTTGAAGTGGGGGATTGGGTATTTATGAGGATACAACCATATAAATAGATGTCCCTCAAGAAACAAAAGAAGGACAATAAATTAGCACCCAAATATTATGGCCCCTATAAGGTTTTGCAAAGGATCAGAATTATGGATTAAAAATTGGAGTTGCCTCCATATTCATGTGTACATCCAGTATTCCATGTTTCTTTCTTAAACAAGGTAGTCGGAAACAAGATCCCAGTCCAAATGTTTTTTCAAGAACCTACCAGTGGAAGAGGTGACATGGGAAGATGAGTTCTTCATGTAAAAACACTCGTGATTAGTCAAGTGTTGAGGAAAACACTTGTTTGAAGGGGAGGGGCATGTTAATCCCTAGGAAAAGCCCCATGTTATGTATAAAACCCCTTATTAAGACCTAGATATTGAATTATTGCATTTCTAGTGTTATATTTGTATGTAGGCTAGAATCCTTCATTGAACCCTTTCATTATAATTGTACCCTTTGTATCATATATGTATACCAAGAATACCTAGCCTTAGGATCATCTTATCTCATCTCATATTATATTCTCAATTGGATATATTGTAAAAGGAGGTTTCCCCCTCTAAGTGAACTGCATTCATTGAATTTTTATCATTTTGAAGGTGTTGGATCATAACATTGTGGGTTGTGAGATGTGGGAGGTCAAGGGATGAGGTGAAGGGGATATATCACATCTGCATTCCTAAATTAATCTAAGTGTAAATGGAGGTTCATTTTGCAGGACAAATAAATGCAAGTTCATTTTGTAGGACATATAAATGTGGGTTCATTTTGCAGGATACAAAAATGTGGGTTTATTTTGCAGGATATGGAAATGTGAGTTCATTTTACAGGATGCAGAAATGTGGGTTGCGAGTTGTGGGTTTTGGGAGTTTTATCAATGACCTTTTCCTTGCAACAACACTCCCACAAATAAACAAAATGGTTAATTATAGAATATGGGGAGAAAGTAATGTAGGTATAAGGTAAAGCGGGATCACGTGATGCAAAAAAATGGCTAAGTATAAAACATGTAGAAAAAAATGCAATGGGTACTACTAAATCACAAAGAACATTGATCAAGGAAACTTGATCAATTCCATTATTTAACACTTAATGGTCACTAATCACCACTAATTACCCCTAATTGACCCCTATTTTACAGATAATTACCACTAATTACCCCTAATTGACCCCCTATTTTTTACCCTATTTTACAAATAATTACCACTAATTACCCCTAATTCTTGGTTACCCCTAATTGACTATTATTTAACACATATTGACCCCTAAATACCACTATTTAACCCCTAATTACCACTAATTTCCCCTTATTAACCCCTATTTATTTTCCAAGAAAAACCTCACAAGATATTTACCCCTAATTATAATAATTCCCTTAATTAACCTTAATTAATGAATAATTGCCCCTAATTAACTCTTTATTGACCCATAATAACCCATGATTGACCACTAATTACCCCTAATTAACCCTTTATTGACCTTTAATCACCCTTTATTGACCACTAATTACCCCTAATTTACCACTACTTAACACGTATTGATCCCTAATCACTTCTAATTACCCCTAATTAAGCCCTATCAGCCATTATTTAACACTAAGTGACCCCTAATTACCTCTTGTTGACCCTATTTTACCAATAATTACCACTAATTACCCCTAATTGACCACCAATTACTCCTAATTTACCCCTAATTAACCCTTGTTGACCACTATTTAAACTTAATTGCCCTTAAATACCACTAGTTAAACCCTGATTACCACTAATTACCCCTAGTTAATTAATGGCGCAGTAGATTATCTCAAGCGGTTCAAACAAAATATTTCAAGGCAAAGTTTTCCATGAGCTCTTCAATCCTATTCTAGTTGAGGTTCAAGTCTAGTTAATTCCCATAAGGTTACTAGATACTATTTTGGTTGGCAATTAAGCCATGCTCCATCCATATATTTCATGAAAGAGGTGTTAGGATATTTAGAACACTTAGGATTTAGTTAAGATAAAGTTGGTTTCATATGTCGTTAGGTAAAAGTGTGTTTCTTAGTTTGTTTCTTTAGTGTGCATTAGTATGCATTTCTAAATTATGTAATCTAATGGTCACAATATGTTCTAGACATAGAGTGATATGTTGGCTCATATTCTCCTTGATCTTAATAACTATATTGATCCATGGTTGAACACTCGATTGGTCCATGATCTCTATTTAAATATCATGGAGGGTCATTTGCTAATGATCGATTGTGAGAAACTTTCTTGTACATTATTTTTCTTTTGCATTAATATATTTCCTCAAGTGGCCACATTGTCTAGGGTCATTGATTATTTCCCTATTCGAGAGTTTTAACCACGTAAAAGCATTGGTGTTGTGATATTTTATATGGTTTTGTGAGTGGTTACTTAAGGTGTTCATCGTGTGTGGGAATACCCCATTTTGTTGAACATGGTATCAAATCATGTTTGAACACCCACTCCCATTGTAGATCAAGATCTTGAACATGTGTTGCCTCATTTCTAGGTTCTACTATTTCTACGCATTTCTAGGCTAAGCAGACTATTCCATTATGTTTAGAGAATTTCTTTCAGTTGGGAATGGTTTTATTTTCAATCGAAAAGGTTTATGTTTTCCCAAGATACAACATTTTTTGCTAGATCTGAAGGTATAAATTCTGAAGATGACCTTTCAAAAAATATATGAGTTAATAATTCGGTTTTATTGTTTTTATTCTTGGTTTGTTACTATTTTCAGTCTATGTATGCTCTTTGTCATGCGCTCTGTGCAATCTCAGAAAATTATAAATAGAGAAGAAAGCATTTTCTTTTCTACGCATGCTCTTTTATCTATGCTTTGTGCGAGCTCAACAAATAAAAAACAAAAAGAAAACTTACATTTCGAAGGAGTAGAGCTATCCTGGATTTTCCTCCAATTTGATTGAAATAAAATTTAAAATATATTAACTAGATAAATTGTAATTCAAAATATTTTTTGGATTTCTTTAGTATATAATATTACCACTCCCAAGTTGACATTTCCTACAAATTTGGGTGAAACTTCTATTATTTCCTTACACTCGTATCCACGTTCCCAATGTTCCCACATTCTAGAATAGTGTGCAACACGGGAATAAAACTTAGGGAGTTTAGCTTGAATGTAGAATTATAATATTTGAGCATTAATAGGCTAGTGTATCACTTCAATTGATGCCAAAAGGAGGATTGCCTAGTCTCATGTGTAACACATGGACTTTAAGTTAGAACTCATAGTGACCAAATAGAAAGTGAAACTTAGGGAAAAATTCTTAATGAATAATTAGAACAATAAAGTGATAATAGACTAATACTTAGGCACTAAACCTAAGGTTTAGGATTTTAAATTTTAACTAAAATATCTCAAATTAATTAGGCATGTTCACACTGGAAAAACTGAAAAATATAAGAACTGGGGGATTATTATAAGGTAAGAATTTGGGATTTTAAACAAATTGTGCCATGTGCCTCTTAGGAGACGAACAGTAGGACTAGAGCATAATTTGTTTAAAATCCCTACTTCTTACCTTGTAATAATCCCTCAATTCTTTTATTTTTCAGTTTTTTCAGTGTGAACACGCCTAACCAATTTGAGATATTTTAATTAAAATTTAAAATCCTAAACCTTAGGTTCAGTGCCTAAGTATTGGTCTATTAGAACTTTATTGTTCTAATTATTCATTAAGAATTTTTTCCTTAGTTTCACTTTCTAATTGATCGTTAGGATTTCTAACTTAAAGTCTATGTGTTACACATGAGACTAGGCACTCCCCCTTTTGGCATCTATTGAAGTGATACACTAGATTATTAATGCTCAAATATTGTAATTCTCCATTCAAGTTAAACTCCATAAGTTGTATTCCTATATTGCACAAGTTTCTGGAATGTGGATACAAGTGTCGAGAAATTCTAGAAGTTTCACCCAAATTTGCAGGAAATATCAAGTTGGGACTGGAAATATTATATATTAAACAAATATTAAAAATATTTTAAATTACAGTGTATCTAGATAATACATTTTAAATTTTATTATGATCAAATTGGAGGCCAATACAAGATAGCAAATCAACCTTCACTCCCTATAGGTTACAACAACTGATGTTGAGGAGGTATGCTAGATGACGCACCGACTACAAGAAACTTTTGACAAGGTTGACGGTCACTTTCAAGCATTCATCCAGGAATTAATGAAAAAAATGTTTTCAACCTCCTTTTTCAGTATGTAAACTACGTCATTGGCTCAAGAATGAGCCAACTAATAGTGTTAGGGGCCTATTGGAACCCAAGGTTTTGAAACAGTTGCATACGAAACAAAAATAAAACTTGTGTGCGTACTCGAGAAGTAGTGTGGCGCCAATGAATAGCATATGCACACAAACCAAGGAAACATTTTGCATGCTAGCCAATTTTGTATTCCACACAAAGAATAAAAAAGAGACTGCATGCAAACTGAATCTGAAAATATTTTGGGAATCATTGTTATTGATTTTGTAACAACCTAAATGATAATGGGAAAAGTTATGGATGATCCAGCAAGTTAGTTAGGATTTCCATGCTCTTGGAAAGATGTCGGGGGATGCATGTGGACATGTAAAAGGGTTTGGATTTTAATTCACAAGAAATAATAGTCGAATAGATATGTCATGACTGTAAGAGAAATTAAGCTAGAATAGTGGATGATTTCCAAGTCCATTTTTGTCACAGTTTTGCATGAGTCTATAATAGAGCTAGAAAATGTGTACGAATGAAAAGAAGAAGGACTAGAGCACATGGCACACCTCTGTTATGATTTTGTATCTAAACAAGATTGAAGTTAATGAATGAAATATGAAGGAATTTATCTCTACATTATCTGTGTTATGGTTTGAATGTATGTTTGATTACTTTTGTGTGTATGGTAATTTGTCACTCATCTATGAATGAATGAATGGTTTTATTTTTGAGAGGTTTCATGTATGTGGTGTCCCTTCACATCCTGAACAATACTAATGGTCTATGTGATTCTCATGGCGTCTCACGTGAGACCTTCTTCGATCCTTGAATGAATATTTAATATGTCGGTGCCTTGGCATTTTGTTGGTAAATCTTGACGAACCCTAGGTATTTAACCCCCTATGAAGGGAAAGAATGAAGTGGAAACCTTCTCAGGAGAAGATACAATATTAGTTATTTGCGAAGGAGGATGAGTTCGCACGATAAGACACCCAAAACTTGGTGACCAATGTTGAAAGTTGGAAATAAAGGTACATATATACAAATCTGCATGAAATATATTTTCTTTGGTGATTTTCCTTGTTGGTTGTATGAATGGGTAAAGAGGTAGTCTATTATTAACGATGCTTAGGGATCCCAATAACCATTGTTGTGGGACCAAACTGTGGTCAATAGGATAAAATGGATAATAAGTGGATCTATTGACTTTTGGTTCTACCAAGTTAACGAAGGATACATCATTGAGTTCACCATTTAAGAATGAGATTGTAGGCCCTAGAAAGAGATACCACTATGGATAAAGATGTTTTATGTGGAGAAAGGGATATTGTACATGGATCTTAGTAGGATGATTGAGTAAATCCCCTTGCATGATGGGGGGGAGATGGAAAAATGGGGTACAAGAAAGAATTAAAGGATCCAATAGAAGGGATCCTGAAGAAGATGAGATGAGGTGAGAAGAGAATGAACCCAAAAGAGTAGAAGAGAAAAAGAGTTAAGAGATACATAAGAAGCACTAAGCCAAGGAAGAAATTTGAAAACAAGAGTAGAGAAAATATATCAAGGGGTGAAGGATGAGGGGTCAGACCAAAGATGAAGAGAAAATATACTACACTAAGAGGATGTGTGGGAGATAGTTCTATGCCAGAGAGAAGCACAAAAGAAGAGAGGCCATCAAAGAGACACAAAATTAGGATTAGGGTCTCAAGTGAGGATACCAAGATTATTTTCAATAGGGTCGGAGAAGACGAAGTCATATACCCTTAGCTATTAAGAGATGTGGTCACATCAGAGGAAGATGAGGCACAAAGTAGCAACACCAACTTGGTAGAAGATGGTGATGGAACCCTCCGAGAAGGGGAAGAGGCCTTAGAAATTATGAATGGGATTGTGTGGCTACAGGAATGAATCTCTTTTTCATTCCTCACTAAATACAATGAGAGAAGGAGGAGGAACCCCCTCTTTGAAACACCTACCTTGTGCATTTTAAATCAATAAGAAATAAATGAAGAAAGTGTGGACATAAGAGTAGAAGAAAGGGAAGGGGAATATACGAGTGAAGAATAAGTTGAAGTCAACAATACTTCTCAAGGAAGAGCATTGATATCAATATCAATATCACTTACATATAGTGGTCAGTTGGGAGGACATAGTACTAGATCGAGTATGGAAAACTAGGACTCAACTATGAGGCTTCCCATGTTTCATGAGATGGGAAGGGATGATGTAGAATACCATCAGTTCACATGTGAAACTATATGGTATGTGAAGAGAGTCATGGACAAGGAACCTAAGATTGTGTAGCTAGAAACCACCTTCTAAGATAGATCTCTGACATGGTAGATGAAGTACAAGGCGACTGCACAGCGGGACAAGCTAGGTTCCTAATAGAGATAAAGAGAGATATTCTTAGAGAGTTTCATAATCTTAAGGAAGAATCATAGTGTATCATTGAGATCAAATAAATCAAGCAACAAGATAGAGAAACAATATGGGACTATGACCAGCGGTTCAAAATATTGTTAGACAGACTAACATTTCAGATCCAAGATGTTCGGTATAGAGAATGGTTTATTGCAATAATTATACCCCACATTCACATCCCTCTCACCCAACAAAAGGTGATGACTCAGGTGAAGGTCATGGATATTATGATGCACCTAGAAGCTACGTTAAGAGGTGGTGAGACATCAGTAGGTATACTGTAAGTACAGTCTCATCTCACAAATCTCACCATGCAATTACAATATATGGCTAAGGCTAAGGTGGTTTGCGAGCATGTATGGTGTACTATGTGTCACAAAGAGGGTCACCATAGGAAATAATGTCCTACAATGGGGAGCTACATGGTGACAGGCATGCCGGATCCATTTCCAATAGGACCTGAGACCGAGTGGTGTGATATTTGTAGACAATGGGGACATACACTTCCTCATTTCCCAACACTGCATAAATATCATAAGACTATGCATACTCCATTTTGTGATTTTTTTAAATCCATAGGGCATGATTTGAACAAATATCGGTCACTTCAATTGATGCAGGAGCACACTGAAGATGTCCTCTGGGTCCAGGAGGAACAGAAAGGTGGTGACCACAGAGGCACTAATAGAGGAGGATATCAAGGAGGTATGAGAGGAGAATATGGATGAGGAAGAGGAATACCACCTATTTGTTTTAACTATGGTGAAGTGGAAAATGTATCGCAATTCTATACCTAACCATGTGCACTATGTGGTTACAACCACCATATAGATCATGTCAAAGAAGATCACCTAGATTTGTTGGCAAAGTGGGAAGAAAATAAAGCGCATTGCAATATAGTGACAGTGGAACCGCATGGAGATCAGAATCCAAAAGAAGAAGTTGATGTCCAAGTGGTAACCCAAGCAGGCATTTGAACATGAATGGATTTAGAACATGGAAAATTTTTGGGACAAAACATCGAAGGGAAGATCAAGAAAGCAGCGTAGGCACCTCCTAAATTCGACATCATGCAGCAAAATTAATTCCTATGTGATGCACAAAGGGCTCTAGAGAAGGACATAGTGCACAAAGAATTACAACACGCGACAAAAATATCACTAGAGGAATCATGTGTGCATGAGAAGTTACAACGTGCAATGTAAATATCATTGGAGGAAGCCCACTTCCATGAATAATTACACCGCACAACCCAAAAATCATTGGAGGAAGCTTAGGTGCACGAGTAGATACAGTGTGCGACACAAAGGTTGCTGGAAGAATTCCTTCAATGTGAAGAGTTACAATGGGATTAAAAAAGGGTAATGGAGGAATAACTTGTGTGCAAAGAGCTATGACACACAATACGTGAAGAAACCCAGTGCAATGATTATTGTGAGGAGTAATCAAACAACCAAGTAAGTAATTTCTTACACTACTTCCTTAAAATGTTAACTGATCCTGAGGCTACAAAGAATTTAACCCATATGTTGACAAGATGTATGGGGGAAGAGGAAACCACTATAGCTATTGCTTCCCCTCTACCAAAACAAGATGTGCGCCAGGTGAGAAAATAGAAGTGCACGGGAAGAGAGTTGAATATGGAAGTTGAACTCAAAATCTATGAGATGTATGGTATCATGTTGGACCTGGGATCCAATGTGAAATTCTTGCCGAAGAAATATTGGGAGTTAATGGGAAAAAAAACCTTAGTGTGGTCCCCCATTCAATTCAAGTTGGCCAACCAATACCAAATCTATCCCATTGGTTTTCCAAGTGGAAGTGAACATTGAAGGGGTGAAAACCAAGCATATTTTAAGGTAATAGAGATTATGGATGAATAAGACCCTTATCCGTCTCTACTTGGTATCAATTGGGAATTTAACAACAATGCAGTTTTGAATCTGAAGAAATGGAAAATTTCATCTGAAACAGATACCTTGCACATCATTGCACTATTGGATCCAAATGAGGGAGAAATATATAATAATCCCATGAATGAGTATGGGTAGAGTTTCATCATTGAGAACATCTATAACATTACAAGGTGCATGGAAGATTATGTCAACCCCATAGTTGATGGTGAGATGAGTTGGAGAAGTGCATGCTCCTATGACACATATTCAAAGGATGCTATGAGAGATGGAAGAATAAGATTTAAGAGGTTTCAACTAGGACATGTGCATGGATCACCAAAATGGCATGCGGGATTGGATCAGGAACCCCCACCCTACCCTGATTTGATGGAACAGACTCAATGGATATGTTCCTTGCACAGATGTAGGAAATTCCAACAACCCACATAACGGAGGCCCTAGACATAGTGTTGGAAGGAATACATTTTCATTAGTGGGAAGTGCACTGAAAACATCTACGAGAATGGGCATAGGTGGTGGATTCAATCAAGGAAATATTTTTTCCTATGGTAAATTCCTAAGAACATATGTTTTCTTGTGAAATGTGTTGGCTAGCTCAACAAAGTTCCAACACACAACGAATTCATAAACCTAGTAAAAATAATGTGTCGAAAAGTACCTCCACATATCAGATGCCTTTAGCAAGGTTCAAGTCACTAGATGAGCATCACCAGCCAGATATAGAACTTTTCCAAGGGTGGTGTAGTAGTCAAAGTAACCCGACACCAACAACAAAAACCAATGACCCACCATGGATAGGGTTGAGGAACAAGGTTAGAGTGAAGAAGTATTGCATCCCACCAGGGTCATATGCGATGGGATGACATGCCAGAATAGAGTAGGGGTGTGTAGTAGCCATGTGTTTCACCCCAATATATTAGGCCTTATATCCTTGGTATAATAAGCATTATCGAAGTAATAAATGGGTGACATAGACAACTCATCATAATAATGCAAGACACGATAGGTCGTACCCAAAAAAAAATTACACACTTGGGGAAAGATTAAGGTTTAAATGCCAAAATAAAATCAAAAGGATGAAACAACTGACTTTTATAGTTGACTGACAAGACAAATGTGAATATGATGGTGGTAAAGTGGTTAGTTATCCATAGGATAGGTGACGGCGACCTAGGGAAAGGAAAACATTTATGGAAATAAAGTCCTTACAGTGCATGACAATTATGATAGTGTAGGTCACTAATGAACAACCATTATGAAAGATTGGCAGCCAATATCATCAGAAGTATTTCAAGCTTAGTGTATTTAATGCCCCATAACCATATTTAATTCACTATTGCACCCAGCAAGATAAGAAAATAGTGCAGAGTCGAGGATAGAATACTCAAGCAACAAAGTGCCCACAATTCAAGAAAATATAATCGTGTACTCTACTGCCATAGTCATCCCAACATATATCTCTCGATTGGAAAGTAATACTGCAAGAATCGAGAGGTGCTAACTGGTCACGGAGGATAATGGTGTCCCCCAGTAAACTCCATGCATGACAAAATGCTAAGGCTATCAAGGAACAATAGGTGTTAGAACCTATAATACCCACCAATGTAAGCTTCACGGGCCCTAATCTAGGAAAGGTCCCCTTGTTATGGTATCTCGAATACAATTTTTGGGACTCGGTACAATTCCCCAAGCTACATTTTGACCAGTATGCACAAATAATCTAGGGGGAGAACAAGAAATAGAAGGTGGTCACCTAGAAATGTGCCAAGCCCCTTTGGAAAATTGATGTATTAACCCTAGTGGATTTCCCACATTTTCTCCAAGGCTCGCTTGTCAGGGAATGTGTTCATTTCTTGCTTAGTCAATTGCATGGTGGATATCTTTGGCTCAACATAAAATACCCTATGGACAATAATACCATGTACCAATTTTTAGGCCTTCTAATGGTGGTAGAGGACCTAGTGAAAGCACTCAAAGCTAAGTATGTGGCCCATGACAAGATGTATACTAAGTATGCTACACACAGGGGGTCCCATGTGGTGGTGATTACAGATATCAATGATCAAAGAGCCTGCTTTTCTACACAATTTATTTCCTTCAAATTACTCTCCAAGTGTTTCAAAGATGAATGTCCAATTAAATTTGTTGTTGCTACAAAAAGATGTGTCGTGGGAGTCCAAATGGATTAGGTGTGATATTTATTAAACAAATATATTGACAATTTCTTGGAGGCCCGAGGCTTGGGTAAATAATTTCATTACAGCTGGTTCATACTATTTATTCCCATGATCCTATGGAATCCCCCTCTAGGCCACTAGGAGGATGCTTCCAGTGCACCTCCCTTTGTTGCAACCAAATTTATCACACTCCAACACACTAAGGACCAATAAGTCCAGGTTGGAAATCACCAATCCTTCCAGAAGTGGTACACCCAACTCATCCAAGTTGCTAATTCATAATTGTGCATCCCACACAATATCATGGAAAGGTACAAGGCCTACCTATAGTTTGAATGTAATTTCCATAATGTGTTTATTTACCCACTTACAAACAAAATGGAAACAACTGCAATTCTTCCATTTTGTACCACTGAAGAAGATATCCAACAGGGCATAAAATAATGGATTGACCACCTCAAACCTACTCCTAAGGATGAGCTAGAGAAGTTTGGGACATGAACAAAGAGGAAATAGGAGAGGAAAAGAGTATCACAAGTGCTACAGAAATAAAAGACATCAATGGGAAAGTATTAATAGGTGAGAACATCCCAAGAAAATTGAAATTGATCCATGGGTCAGAGGAAACACTATGAGGTAGAAAATGAGGTTGGTAAGGACAAGATCCCCAAGAGAAAAAAGAGAGATACGACACTGGTATTAGCACCAATCAATATAGGTTCCAACTCAAAACCTGAATACCAAGAATGCATACCCACCCCTCCACTAGAGGTACACCCTACACCTATCATGGAGTAGTTCCATGCACCATCTGCAAAACACAAAGTGGTTCTCTCCCCAGTTAGCAGCAATACAAGACAGAAAGGAAGTAGTAAAGGGTCGAATACTAATGTCCCAACACGAGTAATAGGGAAAATGGCCACATCCATCCCAAGCCTTATCAAGGATATCAAGGGACAACTAATGATGCAACAGATAATGCAAAAAGAAGAAACAAATAAATTTAACAAACTATGTCAACAATTGAAAATTTTTCCAACACCCAAGCCCTCATCATGGGCACAACAAATGATTGAATCAAGAGGAAGTAGTCGGAGATGATTATTTTATTTCAACACATTGGTTGTTATTACTTTTGACTCGTCCAATTTTGAGATAGACTTGGTGCACATGCCTTCACAGGACCTGTAGAATTATATGACCACTATCATGACGGATCTGGGAGACAAACACCAAGAACTCATCCAATCGTATGAATGATTGTAATAACAACATGATCAAGAACTTGTTTCACACAAAGAAACCTATGCCAAGCATCAATAAGAAATGTTGGCTTAACAAGAAGTAAAGGTTGCACACAAAGAGCACAAGACACTCCACATTGTCGAAGTCATTTTTCGTACTGAGATAAAATCCCACCATGAGATGGTGCTCACTTCCCACAAAGAATCCATTAGCACAGTTGATGAATTTGATGTGCATTTACCTAGTACATCGAAGGATACTTCAAACATTCTCATGCCTTGGAAGATTCATGCAGTGAAGGAGAGAGTTCAGTTATTGGAGACACATAATTTCAAGCTTCAAGAAAATATCAAGTGGCCTAAAACAAAAAATTAGGAGTTGCAGTAGAAAATAGTAGTGGTTGAAGATGCATTGAAAAAGGGGCAAGTGGGAATCATAGACTTTGGAGGACTGGTCGATTACAATTTCACACTCTTGAATCACCTCCAGAATTCCCCTAAATCCCATTCCATTGAGGAGAATGTTTGGACAATTAAAGCACGGGTTGTGCAACAACAAAAAGAACTGTCATCATTACTTATTTTTGAACAACAAATGATCATGACATCAATTTCCAGCAAACTTTAAGAGATTATATGAACCCACATTGAACAAAAAAACATCTCTATCATCACACTAGACGCAATAGACAAATCATATATGTATTAAAATCAACTGGCAGTGGCACACACAATGGCCCACCCCATGCTAACGAAAATGGAGAAAATCAATCTTCACTCCCCATAGGTTACAGTGACTGATGTCGAGGAGCTCTTCCAGCTCACGCATCGACTGCAAGAAAATTTTGACAAGGTTGATGGTCACTTTCAGGAATTCATCCAAGAACTAGTTACAAGAATTCCATCCACCTCATCTTTCAATCCATAAACTATGTCATTGGATCAAGTATGAGCTAACTAATAGTGTTGGGGGCCTATTGGCACCCAAGGTTTTGAAGAATTTGCATGCATTCCAAAAATAAAACATGTATGCATGCTCAAGAATAATTAGAGTGGCTCCAAGGAATAGCATCATTGCACTAGCCAAAGAAATATTGTGCACACCATCCCATTTTGTATTCTGCATGAGGAATAAAAAAGAGACTACATGTAGACTGAATTTGAAAAGGTCTTTGGGAATAATTGTAGCCAATTTTTGAAAACCTAAATGATCATGGACAAAGTTATGGATGAGTTGGAAAGTTAGTTAGGATTTCCAAACTCTGAGAAAGATATGGGGGGATGCATGCGGACATGTAAAAGGGTTGGGATTTTGATTCACAAGAGAGAGTAGTCAAGTAGAGATTTTGTGATTGTAAGAGAGAGTAAGATGGAATAGAGGATGAGTTCCAATTCCATTTTTTTCACATTGTGGCATGAGTTTGTAATAGAGATAGAAAATGTGTATGAATGAAAAGAAGAAGAAATAGAACACATGGCACACCTCTTTTATGATTTTGTATCTGAATGAGTTTGAAGTTAATGAATGAAATATGAAGGCCTTTATCTCTACATTATATTTGTTATGGTTTGAATCTATGTTTTCTTACTTTCATATGTATGGTAATATGTCACTCAGCTATGAATGAAAGAATGGTTTTATTTTTTAGAGGTTCCATGTATGTGTTGTCCTTCACATCCTACACAAGACTAATGGTCTCTATAATTCTCATGGCATATTGAGTGATACATTCTTTGGTCCTTGACTAAATATTGAATATGTCGGCACCTTAGGGTTTTGTTGGTAAATCTTGATGAACCCTGGTTCTTTAACCCCCCAGCAAGTAGGAATATGACCAACAAAGAACAACATAAATATTGATTCTTATTCTTCTAAATGTTCTTTTCATGGGCATGCACTTTTTTCTTTTGGTTTTTCCTTCAATGCAACATCTACTTATTCTTATTATGAGTGGATTATTGATTATGGAGCATCATATCATATGGCTAAGGATAAAGTCAGTTTTTCTACCCTTAATGATTGTAACACCAAAAAAATATTTTTTGGTGATGATAGATCTCTTATTGTTGTAGGGTCTGGAATAGTTCAAGTAGATAATGGTCATTTCAATGATTTATTATAGGTTCTAAGTATTTCCTGCAACCTTCTATCAGTATATCAAATCACTCATTCATATGAAGATAAAACAGTAGATTTTTCACCTTACCAAGTTGTAATCAAGGATTTAAAATATCCTAAACATGCCCTGACAACGAGAATTATTGATGATAGTACCAATTTGTACAAATTTTACAACTTTGGATCATCATATTTTCCATCATTTTTTATTGCTCAAAGCAATGACTTGAGCAAACTCTATCATGAGAGGTTTGGTCATCTAAAATATCATTCATTGTAGCAACTATGTGATCAAAATATGGTGATTGGTTTTCCTCCCTTTTCTTGTAGATATGGTGTTTGTGTCGATTGTGTTATCGACAAATATTATTGGGACAGTTTTTACCAAGGTGACTCTTGGCACGACTCGGGCCCTTTGCATCTTGTTCACAATTATTTGTGTGTTCAGTTTTCTTCTCCTTATTTATCTGGATGCAAGTATTTCTTAACTTCAATTCATGACTTATGTAGACACACTTGGGTTTACTTCTTAAAACTTACGAGTGAAGTTTTTGACTTGTTTTTGGCCTAGAAGGCCCTTGTAGAAAAACAATATGAACATCAACTACAAAGGTTTAAGAACAATTAATTGCAACGAATATGTGAATAACAAATTTGCAACCTACTACATTGCAAAGGGCATTCAAATGCAACATATTGTTCCATATATCCCACAACAAAATGGTGTTGTTGAGAGAAAGAATATCACATTAAAGGAAATTGATAATCGTATGATCCAATGTAAAGGATTAAGTCTTCATTATTGGGTAGAAGCCATCAATTTTTTGAATTACATAGTAAATCACACTGCCATGAAGTCATTAATAAATATAACATTGAAGGAAGAAGGGGATAAAATTAAGCTATATGTAAGCCACTTCCATGTATTTATGTATTGAATCATGGTCTCACATTCCTGATGAGAAAAGGAAAACATTACAGCCTAAAAGTTACAAGTGCATTTATGTTGGATATTTTGAATATGTCAAAGCTTATAGACTTCTTCAACATAATTCCAATGAAATAATTATTAGAAGAGATGTTAAATTTAATGAAAATATCTTGGCCTGCAAGCCTAATTCGACGTTTGTGTCATCTTCGAACTTCAAACTGTATTCGATGTGTGTGTCATATTATGTTCTCATTTTGGTTTATTCTATAGATGATGATGTAGAGGATGAAAATCCACCTCCACATGCTCACCTTCCTCTGGTTGATTCCATTAAATATGGACTTGCACTAGCACCACCATTTCCTATATGGATTCATTCAACATGTAAAGAAGTTGGTGATCTTGTTGGTGATCCTTTATACTAGCATCAAACAGGTTCATAGTTCTAGCGAGCCTCCTTTCTTTTGGCTAAAGTTTCAGAGACTCGTGATCCAAACAAATTTTCAAAATATTATGGCCATCCAGATTGGGACATGGAAATGAATGAAGAATATTGTTCTTTAATGGAAAATGATACTTGGGAACTTGTTATTAAGGGAGGATAGGATCTAATACCTCATTCCTTCTCCTATTGCGTCACCTTTTTAAATCCTTCAATCCTATCCCATTTTTTCCTTAAGGGGGATGTTAGGACATTTGTACACTTAGGAGTTAGTTAAGTTCAACTTGGTCTAATATGTCTTTAGGTAAAAGTGTGTTTCTTTAGTATGCATTAGTATGAATTTGTAAGTTATGTAATTCAACGGTCGGGGTATGTTCTAGATATAGAGTGATATGATGAATCATATTTTCCTCAATCTTAATGGCTATATTGATATGTGTCGTAACACCCTATCGGTCCATGATCTCTATTTAAATAGCATGGAGGTTCATTTACTCATGATTGATTGTGAGAAACTCTCTTGTAAAATAATTTTCTTTTGCATTAATATATTGACTCAAGTGGCCACATTACTTGGGGTCGTCCTCTTTGAGAGTTTTAACCATATAAAAACATTGATATTGTGATATTTGATCTAGTTGTGTGAGTGGTTACTTAAGGTGTTCATCCTATGTGGGAATACCATTTTTTGTCAAACAAGAGGTAGGGATCCCATGAGGTTTTTCTTGGAAAAAATATTTACCACTAATTATCCCTAGTTAGCCCCTAATTGCCACTACTTCCCATAATTGACTCCTAAACCCCAAATTAACCACTATTTAACACTTATTGACCCCTAATTRCCACTWATTAGTGACTAATTAATCCTTAATTATTACTYATTATTKACCACTGAATACCCTTCATTAACCAYCCATTAACCCTTATTTACCCCTATTGACCCATGATTATCTAAATTAACCACTAATTACCCCAAATTGTTCATTATTTAACACTTATTGACCCTTAATTACCACTAATTGACTTGTAAGTACCATGAATTACCCTTAATTAACCATTTTTAAACCACAACTTGACCCCTACTTACCATTAATTAACCCCAATTACATTAATGATGTACCCATCTACAAGGATTTATTTTTCTAATGGTAGCATAAAATATAATCAGTTTTTTCACAATGTTGATGTATTAGGGTTTGTTGGTGTGTTTATTCAAGTGTTAGGGTTTGTTGGTTTATTCCTTTCAATCCCCTTTTTCCCTTGTGTATATCAACAATTAAATGGGTAAAAACACTTTAGTCGATGCTCTCACTAAAGAAATGGCATTTTCCATGATGATTCCAACCACATGGAATCCACCAAATTGGGACCATAACCAATGTATTTGGTAATATTTGAAAGCATTTGGTAATAACCCATTAGAAGAAAAGGAAAAAATATGCTAAGCCATCATATGATGGATTTTTGCAATATTCTTATTATGAAAAGGGCCTCTTTTTGTTATTCATGTCAATTCATCCCAGCTCTTCGCCATCATTATCAACCATCACAAATGGGAAACTAGTATTAGTATAACCGCAAACATGCTTTTGCATGTCAAAAGAACTTTCATCATTAGCATATAGGTCAAGTCCACCAATGAAATTCTTACCAACCTACTTAACACCTATTCTCCTATCTCCAACTAGAAGATCATGCTCAAAAAGAAAATTCTCATAGATAAGTAAATTATGTTGATCCCATGGCACCATTCCAGCTTGACCATTCAACCCAAAGAAAATCCTTCATCGAATACATACCTAACATCATGTTCCATCACAAGACAAAGTAGAAACACATCCATTAAAGTTGGACTCGTCCTGACTAACAATCATGGCATCACTTTAAATTTTGAATATACTTTAATTGAACCTATGTCACAATATAAAGAATATCCATCTATTTTCACGTGTGGGAATCTAATTGTATATGTTTTAATTATATATAAATTTCCATGGATATTCCACTAGAACAATTAATCAAAATAGATCTTGCAATATTCTGAAATATTTTATTATACCGTTTATTTCCTTAGATCTTGTATTTATTATAACTAGCTTAGTATCAAATTTATGAAATAATTGAACTACAAAAATGAAAGAACAAGAAAATTAACAAACCATCAACATAAATGAACATAAGATGTGATCTGAAAAACCTAATATGGGAGAAAACTCAACTAGAAGGGGGAGGACTATGCTCTACTCTATTTTCTTCAATTATGAAATGCAATTACAAAGAAAGGGGAACTCACTATGGAGTTGCCTCTGAAACTGTGGATTAAATGGTTGCTACAAAATCTTATACCTCCTGTGTTATGCTCTCAAATCCCACTCCTAGATTCTCTACTCAATAATGGAACAAGTATAATACTAAAATAATGGAACCCTATCTCTTCCTAGTGGCCCAATATTTATCATATCCTCAAAGTCATATAAGGTTAGGGTTAGGGTTTTTGCATGCCTCAACTCTCAATTAATGTTATAGACCCTATATAATATTATTGAAATTCCACACATGACTAGCCCCATATGTGTGATTAATGGGGGCTAACATGGCATCCACTCTGAACATGGTGGTTGACAAGGTAGGTCAACTTGTGAGAGGCATAAATTCGAAATACGAATTCCAATTGAGGAGATTTTTGCACCACTAGAAATATCTCGATGTGTATAATAGCTTTGAGGGGTCGAAATTTTTTCTAGAAAAGTTTTGACCCCAAAAAGTGTCATTTGATTCCTCAAACTAGGTCTAGAAGGTTCTAGACCATAAATATCCAAACTGGAACCTACCACTAAAATGGGACCTACAAGCCGATTACTCGAATTTTTCCACCTATAAAGTACCAAGATAGATGAAAAATCATATAATGATCCATTCTATATCATACCTCCCCATTTAGGGAAAAATCTTTCATTGAATGAGGAGAGAAAAAATTTCATCTACCTTCT
>JASDQU010506713.1:0-21824 GCA_032191745.1 Picea mariana
ACTTAGAAACTCTATATAAAGGAGGGAGGAGAAGGATGATGGATCTCTTCTATGATGCATAATGTTACGCTGCAGAAATTTAGACTTGACTGACTTAGCTTGTGGGAGTTGGGATACCCAACTCGGTGAGGAGTCGTAGATCGGCCTTGAGAGGCGTGCTGGGAGCTAACTGTTCTCTGTTTTAGTGTGTGTGGCCCCTTTGCGGCTTGGGGGGCTAAGGGGAAAGAATATTACCCCTAACGTTGGTTGGGAGGTACCGGTGAAGTCTCATCGATCAACAAGCGAGAGTTGCATGGAGTGCGCGGGACAACAACTTAGAGAGGGTGACTTGGGCTATGGTACGCTTCCTTTATTTCTACATGGTAGATTATTATTATACTTTACACTTTTATTTCTGTACTTTTACTTGGGTAAACAAAATGTTGACTTAGCATTTCAACCGAGAACTTAATTTTCCCCTTAATCCTTAAGCTCGTTGTTTGACTTGATTCCCTTGGCTTTCAATCCATGAGTGTTGTGACTGTATGACTGGTTTTATCGATTTGTTGTGATGGGTTGTGCTTTACTTCATCCTCATCCCTAATTCGTCAATCCATGCCTTAGCAGTCAGCCATGATCGAATTGATGGTCGTCACTTCGGTGCACAATGACTTATAGATTCTAATACCCTGCTTTTTTATGCGTCGATGATGAGCGAAGGATGTGTTGCCCTCGTTGTCTACCCTTGCTGGTTGTCCCTGGTTTAGTGACTATATTGGGCCTTGTTGCGTTGATTAACTCTGTGGTGGTTTTTTTCTCCCGCAGCAAACTACTTATGATCCTTTGTGTTGATCCCTATGTTTAATACCCTTCTTGGCAATTTTTTAAGGTTAAGTTTATAATGCTTCTCCTGGTGATTTATTGTGTCTTTTTCGTTACTTTTGGTCTGCCATTACTCTACGATTTTACTCTGTGTTTCTTTTGATTCACTGGCATTTACTCTTTGCATTTTTTCTTGTGTTAAACCTCTTCTCTTCTTGACTATTGACGGCATTCACCCATGTGATTAAACCCAATACTATTAATTTTACCCATGAATTTACTACCTAATACGATTTTAATATTTAGAGAAGATTTATTTATTTAGAAACAGATGTTGGTATTTAGTTACGATTGAATTATTGCTCTGTGATTTTTGAACGCATTTCCATTTCCGCATCTCTTTGCTATGCATTTTTATTAATGATGTGTGTCCATTGCTGGTTTTATTGCATTACGATTTTCCACCACTAGTTAAGACTGTGATTTTCCATTGTCGGACTGCAATCTTTGCTTGATTAAGATTCCATTTTGTTTTTGTTTTCGTGGCGATTTTTCCACTTGTTAAGGATGTTGTTCGATTCTTATTAACCTCGTCGATTTTTCCTTTAACCTCTGCAATTTTCGCCATTAATCTCTGCGGTTAGTCTCTGCCTTCTTCACTGTGAAAAAATGTGTTTATTTTTTCCCACGAATTTTCCTCAGTCCGTTTTTAATATCTCTACGAAATTCGACTGTGTAGACCTGCATTTTATTTCTTTCCATGAATTGTAGATGAACGTTTTTATCATTGATTTTACAACGAATTTATTTTCTCCAATAACTGCAATGAATATCATATTACAACAATATAAATTCTCTAGTAATTACACGAATTTATCATAACTCAACGAATAGAATCGTTCCTTTTAATTTCTGTGAATTAACACATTAAGGGCACATCCATTGATGCCTACGCATTACTGGTTAATGGGGGCATATTGGTGGGCGTTCTCTTGTGTAACCACAGAGTTTATCGACAACGTGATTTTTACACATCAGTTCTCCTTTGTAACCAGCGATTTTACTTGATCTATGACTAGTTTCTTGAGAATCGTGATTATCTGATAGTGATGGCATGGGTTGTATGGCATCATTCTTTTTATTTATGTATGACAAAGAAACAGTGGTCTGACAGCGAATTGAAATGACAGAGAGAAGAAATCCATTACAGCTAGACCGCAGGGTTTTAATCTTATATTCTTTTAATTTCATTTTAGCTGGTGATGTTGACAGTGCTTATCTAGGGTAGCGTGCCACTTTGGTCAGTTGACAGTCCTTCCCAATTGTCCCATTGCTAAGACAACAACTTCACCCAACGTATGAAAACAACGAGTTTGTCTTGACTGTGTGAGTGGGGTCCTTAGTCTGTTGTGCACGGATTTTATTAAAGTATAGTAAGTTCGATCTTGGTGTGTGGTTTCTTCATATAAAATGGTTTATAAACCGAGACCTTACCAGGATTTAAACTAGCTTTTATACAGTAGTGATTTACCATTTACAACAGAAAGTCTCTTCTTTTAACAAGCCCTTGAATAGATAGCCTTTAGATTAACTTAGCTTAGACTTGTCAATCTATTTTTCATATTAATTAAACCAGACTTGTTAAATTAGAATGTAATTATTGTTTATAGAGTTAGTATTGACTTAATTAGACTTGTTAAATTTGATTTGCATTTAATGTTAAATTAGATTGTATATTGATGACCAAATTGTAATTTAGACTTGCTTAATTTGATTTGCATTTAATGTTAAATTAGATGGTACATTGATGAGAAAATTATAATTTAGACTTGCTCCATTTGATTTGCATTTAATGTTAAATTAGATGGTACATTAATGTCTAATTGTAAATTAATATCGTTAACAAGTGTGAAATTTGCAACTTTGTACATTGATATTATTAATGTTGTTTATAAGGTTAATTGTTGAGTTAGATTATATTTAGTGATTAATTTAGAATTGTCAATTTAGATTGTAATTAATGTTAAATTAGATTGGTGTGTATTGACTAAATTGTAATTTAGACATGCTAAATTAGAGTGTAAGTTAAGTTAATTTAGGTTGGTAATTAGTGACTAATTTAGACTTGATTAATGGTTGGGTGGTTGGTGAAGTCATGTAATGGCTTGCGCTCTCTTTTTGACGTCATATTGCATCTTGTCGACCCATTGCTTGGGTAGTGGGTGTAGTCTTTGTGTGAGCTATTTTGGTCTCCTAGCGCATGGGTTGGTCTTGAGTCTATGGTCCAAATAAAATATGTTTGCACTAGGGTTATTGTTGTGCTTCTCATCTGAGGAACGACATGATTCCTAATGAGGGGATCATGGTGCGCCCTATTGGATAGAGGTGAATAATATCATGGCCTGAGTCTGTGCGTCCCGCGTGAGTGTTGTTGATCATTGTAAGTTGTTGTTAGCGCTTAGGTTGTAATGGCTCCATGTTTTTGGTTCGCGCGCCTTGAGGTTCTAGTATTTGGTCATCAAGTCCATTGTGTCGGGAGGTGGATGTTGTCCCTTAGCTTGTAGGCGGGGTCCTATTGCATAGGGCAGGTAGTTGTTTCCCCTTGTCGTTCTACACATGTTTCGCCCAGTTTCTCTTGTGCGAGTGCAGAGATTCATAGTTGTCTGTTTCCTGGACTGCGTTCTTGCATTCATCATTAATCATGTGGTTCAACTGTTGTCGTCTTAGCCTTCCTTCCTAAAAACAAAATAAAAAAAATTGAACTTCTTCTTCGCTTGTAGTCCTAACGATGGGGGCATTACATTATTAAAGGATTCATAGTGGCAACATCAATATTTATATCTCATTTGTTTTTTCATGATTGTGTTATGATTTTCTCCCATGGCTCCTTAAGAGAGATTAGAGGCTACAAATCTCTCTTAGACCACTTTTTGTGGAGTAACAATAATGGAAGTTAATTTTAGTAATCATCTATGCTCTTTAATGGGACAAAAATTGATCTAGAAAGACAAATTTCACAAGTTCTTCCCTTTTATTTAGGTTTTTTGGATATTGGTTGGCATCCTTCTTTATTAAAACTATTTTTGAAATCATCCTTATATATTGGTTCTCCTTTACACATGTTTTGAAAGGAATTATTATAAATATTATGAAAAAATGTTTTAGGTTCTTCTAGATAGGAAATAAGGAAAGGGAAAAGATTCCCCTAGTTATACTAACCAAACTCCAAAAGAACCAGAGGGTTGAGGCTTAAAAATTATCTATGTATTTAACAAAGCCTTGATAGCAAAAAATTTCTGGAGATTATTTTTTCTTGAAAGTTTGTAGGCAAATGTTACAAGGGAAAAGTATTTTTAAGGATGGTATATTAAGGATTTGTTCAGGTTCGGATCAAAATACTTCAAAGATGAATCAATAGTATGGAAAGTCCTACTTAAAGTCTTCCTTATTATTGGTACATGGGTGGATTGACATATTGGTTAGGGGATCAAGGTCAGATTGTGTACTAAATACCCTTGGATAGGTTGTCTTGGGATATTTAGATTGTCTCCTCCTCTTCTTGAAGAGTTACATTCTAAGGGTTTTACAATGTTGGTGGATATATCTAAACAAGTGAGACCTAGGGGTTGGTTTGAAGACTAGTTTTCGGTTGAGGAACTAGACTTACATAGATATATTTCTAATGAACGTGCTAACTATGTTTCTCAACTCAAACATTGCATAGTTGTTCTGCATAGGGGATCCACCTTGTTGACCAATTTATTATCACATTCATTCATAAAGGGGGCTTTAAAATTGTCAAAAATAGAGTCAATATATTGTAGGTATCGATGGGGGAGGGGATTAGGGGTATGAGGGTTTTAGAGGTATTGTGGGGTATAAAAAGGGGTATCTGGTAAAAATAAGGGATATCTAGTAAAAATGATGTTTTTTATTGGAAATATGTATTGAGAGGGGGTTCAACAAAATGAATTTTGGAGGTATTTATCAATATATAGGGAAATTAGAGGTATTATTTAATATCCCATGAACGCATGTGTTATATCATAGGTTCACTGAGTAGAGACCATGTATTGTCCTCTTGGATCAAGATGACAAGATGTGTTGGTCTAGAAATAAATCTAAGAGTCCCTCTCATAGCCAAACTAGGATATGAGGCCTTTATGGATGTTATGCTAGAAGATGATCTAAGAAATGGTAATTTTTGGTAGTGGAGTTTGATTTGGAAACTAGAAAGCCCATTAGAAGCAAGAATTTTTTTATGGCTAGCTCTTTCAAATAAGATATTCACTTGGGATAATGCTCAAAAAAGAAGTTGTAATGGTCCAAGTAGATGTGTTATATAAAAAATAGATTGTGAAATAATAGACTTTGATTTTGTAACTTGTCCTTGGGTAAAATCACGGAGGTGGGTAACACTTTCATGACAATCAGATCTCCAAAATTTCGAAAAATATTTTTTTTCATCCGAACTAATATTATTTTTCGATAGAACTATTTTTTGGTCAAACCTTGGAACATCAAATCAAAGGGTACAGTGATGACACCCTCGATTTTCGTGTAACAATTTTGTCAAACAGAGTTTTTCCATCCGGTAATATGTTTTTGGCCGAACGAATAGTTCATACGAACTTCTTTCGGTTGAAATGTTTTTGATATATTAACCGCACATCGTTATTGTAATGTTTTTTTTAGCTCTTTATATTTGTGATAGTGAGTGAGTGTTGTGTGATGGTGAGTGGTTTTCTTCATCTCTTTTTGTTTGTGATAGTGAGTGAGTGTTGAGTGATTGTGAGTGGTCGGGTTGTTCTGTTGGTGCAGACGTCGTGTTGGCGGGCGCTCTTGCAGGCGTTTGGCCTATTGTGTTGGTGCGCATTCGAGCAGGCCGAGCTTCAGGTAATCCCAAAACCCCTGTAATTCCTAATTTTGAAATTTAATTTAAATGTCTTTTTTAAATTTTAATTTTAACTGTAGATTTTTAATTTGTTATTTTAAATTTTAATTTAAAATTTAATTTATATGTCGGCCCCTGTGGCCAAGCTATGGGAATGCCAACGGCTTGGCCACAGGGCTGGGACCCACGACCAAGTCATAGTGCACTGTACTATCACTTGCCCGTGGGGGCTAGCACAAATTAATATTTCACCAACAATTATATAACCCAATTTTGAAAATTGCATAACTCAATTCGGAAATAGTTGAAAAAAATTTAGAATGTTGTGTTATCCCTATAACTGATATGCTGATAGTAACTTGGTCATATTATTCCAAGAGTTACCAGCTTTAACCAAAATTCATGCACTGTCTTCTTATCCTTTCCCTGGACTCCATTTTTAGAGTGGTGATATTATTCAAAGACATACCAGCTAGAAATGAAATTAATGCAAAGTCTACTTAGCCTTTCCCTTAACCTCAGAAGTTTAAATTCTTTTTGTACTATAAGTGCCATGTATTTTTTAGAAACTCTGAGTCTGTATTATCAAAATCTCTCTGGCCTAACCAGATCAACATTCGTACTCACATAAAAATAGCGCAGTTCTTGTTCCCTCCAAAAGAAGGATATCAACCAACAATTTTAAACTAACCTGCTAAATAATGTGCTGGTGTACACCCTAGTAAACCGATTTAACAAAAAAATTATTCAAATCTCATTGGGGTTGTGTGTTGTCCTAAAACTAGATAGAGAAGATAGGTGACCAAGGCCATTGTGTCTCTACTTCCTTTTTTATCCTATTGATGTTGCCTCGAATGGAAAATGTGCATACTAAACCCAAATACAAATGTCAAACATTCTCTCATAACCATGTAACACAATTTCACCTGTCCAAATTAATTGTGCCTTGTATATTATCAGTTTTCCACTTAATCTGATTAATTTGAAATGTTTCAACTAATTTCTTAATTTATTATTAATCTGTAGTTAGTTGAACTAAATCGGCTAAAAACAAATATAGATATGAGTAATTTTTTGATCAATTTCTGTAACTTCTTGATGAACTTGTGATTAGTTTGTGCAATTGTTCAAAAGATTACATTCTGATTATAAAAGTGTTATAAAATTCTGTGCATAAATGTGTTTAGTACAGGTAGACAAAATCTTTATGTTTATTTCAAATTTGTTAATATTTGTACATTTGTGAATATTTGTACATTCTGAATATAAAAGTGTCATAAAATTTTGTGCATAAATGTGTTATATAGTTTGGTACAGGTAGAAGAAATATTTATGTTTATATTTATGTTTATTTTAAATTTGTTAAAATTAGTATTTAGATTTTAGATTTGGTATGTGTGCATTTGTTTTTGTCTAGTTTAGATTTGAAGACGATATTTTATTGACTAGTAATAGTTTTGGTCTATTGTTTGACCACATAATTTATTAAGTGGTTTAATTGAAATAAATTTATGCATAGAAATATTTTTCGTTCTTTTGCTTATATTGAAATATTATAGGACGAACATCATAATCTTTTTAATAAATTATATTTCTTGTAAATATAATTATGTTCTTCTATTTCTTAAAATATAAATCTGTTCTTATATTTACAAATATATATATATATATATATATATATATATATATATATATAATTGAAAATTTTTAAAACATATTTTTAATTTTTTTTTTAATAAATTTAAAATTAAAATAGGAAGACATTTTAAAAATTATATGTTTATATGTTCAAATTATACGTGCACAAACAATAAATTTATAAACAATATTGAATTACTTGAAAATGAGAATTTGATATAGGCATTAATAAATAATTTATAAACAATATGGATTTAGTTAATTTGATGTAGACATTTAACAATCAAATATTAAGAAAAAATTTAAGTGATTAGTATGTTCCTGAGCAGTTAACCAGGAGCCGAATCTATTGTCTGTCACTCCGGTGTTAAAGACTTAGATTCAAATGCCCTTCTTTTTTGTGCATATATAATCTCTTATTAAAATTGGTTGTGACTTGATCATGGGGCCCAACCTCGTGGCCAAGCCATTGGTACACCCATGGCTTGGCCACATGGTTGGCCCCTCATGACCAAGTTGTTTTCATTTCAAACATTTTTTATTTCATAAAAATTTCAAACTGTCCAAGGTTTAATTTCAAATGTTTTTTATTTTATCAAAATTTAAAATCTTTAGGAATTCGATTTATAAATCCATTTTTACATATGTAATATTAGATTATCATAAGTTATAAATATTATTTTATAGATTGTTGATTCTGGAATTCCTTGAAGTACATTACTGTCTATCTTATAATTTGTAAAGGAATATTTCTGAAATATACATACAATAGAAAATATTTAAAATATATATATGCAACTTTTTTTAATAAATTTAAAAATAAAATAGGAAGACAATTTAAAATTACTTTTTTATATGTTCAAATTATACACACAAACAATAAATTTATAAACAATATAGATTTACTTAAAATGAGAATTTGATATATAGACATTAATAAATAATTTATAAACAATATGAATTTAGTTAATTTGATATAGACATTTAACAATCAAATATTAAGTTTTTAAATTTGATATAGACATTTAACAATCAAATATTAAGTTTTTAAATTTGATATAGACATTTAACAATTAAAAGAATAGAGTAATCATTTAAGTGGTTAGTCTGTGCCTGAGCAGTCGGCCAAGAGCCAAATCTATTGTCTTTCACTCCGGTGTTAAAGACTTAGATTCAAATTCCCTTCTTTTATGTGCATAGATAATCTCTTATTAAAATTTGTTGTGAGTTGGTCGTGGGGGACCGGCCCTGTGGCCAAGTTGTGGGCATGCCCACAGCTTGGCCACATGGCTGGATCCATGCGGCCAACTCACAGTCATTTCAAATGTTTCATATTTTATAAAAATTTCATAAAATTTTCAAATTGTCCAACTTTTTATTTCAAACGTTTTGTATTTTCTAAAAATTTCAATTCTTTAGGAATTCAATTTATAAATCCATTTTTACATATGTAATATTAGAGTATCATAAGTTTCTTACAAATTTTAGCTTACAATGTTTCTTACAATGCCTTGTTTACCGTTAAATTATATTAACTCTTTCGTAAGTTATGTTGTTTTCAATATTTTAAGTTATGTTGTTTTCAATCTTTTTGCGCTTGATGCTACAAAACATTGGTTGTAGTTTTTTAATAATGTGAATCTAGATTATAAAATTTATTCAAAATATTTTGATGATATAAAATATTGGTTGTATGGTTTTAATAAAGTCAGTAGATTATAAATTTTATTCAAAATATTGAGGATATTGAAGGAGTCCTACACATGAAATGATCTGTAACATCTCGTTCTTGCGCGCATTGAGGGAACTTATGCTTTGAGGACACCTTCTTGCAAGTGATCCGGATTATTATACTATTGGGCATTGAATATGATTATGAGGCATTATGGATTGATGACATGTTATTTTGTTGTATTGAAATAGACATGTGTTATTGACTCAGTTTTCTTGAGTGTGTAAGATCTTGGACCTCGAGGATGCGAAGGCATCGATGAAACCCCTTGGACTCCAGATCGAGTCAAGGAGTGGACTATTGGGGTTTGATTGTTGTATATATGACAGTTGTGCATCTGATTAGATGATATGATTATGGATATTATTTCTGACATGATTCATTGATGATGCAGGATGACGATATCTTGTTGACTAGACTCACATGTGGAGTAGAGGGGTCATGCACGATAGCCAAAGACATTGAGGGAGAGTTGTGGACAACATCATTTCCACAGCCTACTATCACTCCCACCGTCGCTTAAACTATAGGTTAACGACTACCTACTTCGATAAGACCCACGATGCCATGAGGGAAGACTGCGACAGTTGCTCACGATGATTCTAAGGGGCACGCAGTAAGGCAGGGGCCTTTTTCCTTAGAGGCCCTCAGTCTCCCACAAGATCACCTGATGGAGTATTAACTCCAGGGGTTTTTCATGTCTACCAAGTCAGTGAAGAGGTGAGTGGCACCCTAGGAGCACATGGTGCATCGTGAAGAGCACATCGCACAAGGGAAATAGAAGGAGGCAAGTGGAGCCCTTGGAGCATGTAGTGCATCCTGAAGGGAACGTTGTGTTCTTAATTAATTAATGAATAAACCTAGATGGACTTAGAATGAATGAGGTGATTTGAGAGAATTAAAACAATTCCCCTAATAAAATGTCGCCCAGCTTAGGAAAATAAAATCTAGGTCTAAGTGATACTTGTGATAAAATATATATATATATATATATATTTATATAAAAGTAAAAATAATAATAAAATAATAATAATAATCATTAATCATGTGACGAGAAGGGGGTAAGAAATTCAATTAATTTATAAAAATATTTTGGGGATAAAATTTAACAAAGGGGAAAAAGGGGAAATAATTGTTTTTTTACATATGCTAATTAAAAATTTATTAATTAAAAAGGAAAAGGGGAAAACGGTAATTTACTACACATGTCAATTGGCGTTTTAATGAAAAGGGAAAGAGGGAAATTTAAAAGAATTAGGAAACTAGGAAAAAGAGGGTAACATAAAAAGAAAGGGGAAACACAAGGAAAAAGAAAAAAGACTAACTTAGTAAGGTATCTAACATTTAATAACTTTCTAAATTGAACTCAACTAGTGAATTAGTAAGGGGGTAAGTCATTAAAATGTGTAGGGGAATATAGGGACACCTAGGAGAGATTCTAGGAATGCTTTTAGGTGGGTGAGGGAAATAGGAGTAATTAATTAATTAATGAAATTAATTTATGGTGTAATGAAGGGGATGGGTGACACATGTACAGGGAGGATTTTTATGAATTAAATTATTGAACAAAAAATTAAATGGGATTTTGGGAAAGTAAATGACTTAAATTCTATATAAAGGAGGAAGGAGGAGGAGGATGGATCTCCTCTGTGACGCGTAATGTTACACTACAAAAATTTAGACTTGAATGACTTAGCTTGTGGGAATTGGGATACCCAGCTCGGTGAGGAGTGGTAGCTCGACCTTGTGAGGAGGGATGGGAACTAGTTTATCTTTGGTTCAGTGTGCGTGGCCCCTTTGCGGCTTGAGGGGGTAAGGGGGAAGAAGAGTACCCTAGCATTGGCTGGTAGGTATTGGTAAAGTCTCATTGGTGGCAAGCGGGAGCTGCACGGAGAGTGTGGGACAACAACTCAGAGCGGATGACTTTGGCCACGGTACACTTACTTGATTATGCATGGTAGATTCTCATTATACCTTATGCTTTTAATTTTGTATTTTTAATTGGGTAAAGAAATGTTTGACTGATCATATTAATTGAGAACTTAATTTCCCCATAGCCTTAAGCTCATTTCTTGACTGGATTCCCTTGGCATTCGATCCTATGACTGTCCGGTTGGTTTTATTGACTTGTGATGAGTTTGTGCTTTTTTTTTTACTTTGACCTCGTCCCTAGCTCATCAATCCACACCTAAGCAGTCAGTCAGGAGCTGAATCGGCGTTCGTCACTTCGGTGTTAATAGACCTATATATCCTAATGCCCTGTTTTTTTGTGTGTGGATGATGAGTGAAGGATGCTTGCCTAACTGTCTTCCCTTGTCGATAGTTCCTGACTAAAGGATTTCCTTTCTCCTTTTGCAAATGATTTCTTCTACGATTATTATCCTTCCTTCTGCGATCCACTTATTACCCTCTGCATTTGATGAAGGGAGCTCTGCATTTTAATAAAACGATCTCTGCATTTTTAAATCATTGTCATCTGCATTTTTAATGCTTTTCCCGACAAATTTACTGTGGCTTTTTTATACATCTAGTCTGCCTTTACTGTGCAAATTTTACCTTACGTTTTCACACCTATGGATTGTGATTTTTCCTTTGCACTTTATTTTGACTCGATTGACATTTTTTTAAGTATTTGGACTATGTTATTTAGAACCTGTGGAATTCAGCTACGTCACCCGGTGATAGGCATCAGACTTAACCTTGAGCAGTTGCATGTGAACCCATAATTACTCTGTGTCTTAATGTAATTGTTGGAGAATGTGCTCTGCATTTTAATGCAATTCCAAGTGAATTCACGTTGTGTTTTAATTTAGATGATGGCGAATGCACTCGATGTTTTAAATAATAGTTGATGGTGAATGGCTAATGTACTATGTGTTTCTATTAAATATTGATGGTGAAATTACCCTTTATTTTTACCATCTTAGACAACAAATTTAACCATTAATAAACCTAGACTTACAGTGATTTAATACCTTCTAGTGTGACTGTGATTGATGTATATATATGTTGGATGCATTTTTGTTTTTGGCAACATTTTCTTTACTATGATTGAATGCAATATATTAGTTTTACTCAGCGAATTCGGGAGGGTAAAGTTTAGCAAATTTCATTATGAAGACTTGGCATTTGAATGACACGCACAACAACAAAATGCTTGACAGACGGAAACATTTATGTTCACAATTTTGACATCTTTCCCCATTTTTGATCCACAATTTTAAATGGCCTTTTTTTTACCCATGCTTGCATTGGAAATAAGCACCTTTCGGCTCCACGATTTTGGCAACCTACCCAGAATTATTCCCGCGAATTGACTTTACGTTTCTACATTGTATCACGGCCTTTATATCACTGTGGTTTACCCATATCACTAAGATGATGGTGCGAAATTGTGATACCACATCACCCCTATACCCAACTACTTCCTTGGCATATCCACGATGCAATGCTAGCGTCCTTCGGGTTGTAATGGTTAAGAATTATCCCTCGGGATGTGTTTTTACCATTTACAGATTGCACATTATTACATTTTGGACCGGGATTTAATGGTACTTTATGCGAAGACTACTATACATAGCGATCTAGTCTGGTAAGTCTACATTATCAGATGTTAGACCCGATGATATTCCCTCTTTTTCACTCTGCGTTATGATGTGCTTAAATCTGTGTTATCACAGCCTTGCCTTTGTCGTATCTTTATGTGACTCTCCCTTATTATTTATACCCAGGGACAACCTTTATTATAATAGACTTAAACAACGATTTTACACTCATTAATGACACTGTTTTTCTAGATTGAGTATTATCTATTTTATAATACCTCTTACAACATCGATTTTATATCCATTATGGTTTGATAGTGATTTTACATGTTAAATCTAAATTGTTCAAGGGACAACCACTTTTGATTGTTTAAATCTAGATGTTGTTTTTATGACAATGGCTTACATTTAATGACAACCTTTACCCTACCTTCCAGCAATGTGCTTGATTGAAGAATCACAACATTTACACTTACCTTCGATATGTGGTTAGGTGAGTAATATGTTGTTCCATTTGCGTTGAAGGGTTTAGGTTCGGTATATAAGTTTAAGTTTTTCTTGCGATTTCAAGATAAGAGAATTCACAAGATAGAGAGTTAGTTCAGTTTTACTAGATAGCAATATCGCATACCTATACATAAATAGTTTAGACAACAATGATATAGTGAGCATTGTCGAATTGTTATTGAGCATTGTAGAACTTTGAATGTGAAGTGATTACTTATTTAAGTGCATTTTAGTTCACCCTTGATAACTTCATGATAAAAGTAACTTTTGTGCAATTTGGTCACTTGATGGGTCACCTTTATGGTAATGATAACATTATGATAGTTCACTCCTCAACACTTAGGCATCTCTCTTAATCGATAATGGTTTTTGTTTGTTGGCAAAGACGTGTAATAGCGCATGTATTTTTTATTGAATAACGTCATCTTGCATCTTGTCGAACTATTGCTTGAGGGCGTAGGCGTAGGCATAGACTTATTATGAGCTATTTCGGCCCCTAGCACGTTGGATTTTTTCTAGAGTCCTTGGTCTAGATAGGTTAGGTTGCGCTAGGATTATCATCACGCCTATCGCCTGGGGATAGCATGATCCTGGACTAGGGGATCGTGGTGCACCCTATTGAGTAGAGGCGAATGATAACATAGCCAGAGTCTGTGCTTCCCGTTGTGGGTGTTTTTGTTCGTTGCTTGGGTCATAATGCCTTCATGCGTTTGGTTGCACACCTTAGAGGATCTAGTTTCTATCCATTGAGGCCATTGTGTCAGGATGGGGGATTTTGTTCTTAGTAGGTAAGCATCGTCATGTGTGCGTCCGGTGAGAAGTCGTTCCTATCTTGATTTATGCATGTTTCACCTAGTTTCTCTTATGCTATTGCGCGGAGTCATAGTTTTTTGTTGCCTTTTCTATGGGTGTGGTGCTCACCGTCACATGTGTTGTTTAGCTATAATTGTAGTGTTCATCCTGTACCAAAAAAAAAAGATGCACTTTTCTTTGCTTTTAATCGTAACATAAGAGGGGTCTTTACATGATGTCCTTATTAGATGAGATTCTCATATTATAAATAAAATCCATGGGATCCCTTGATCTATAATACCTTTAATACCATTGCACCACTTCTCAACAAGTGAATGCATATGGTATATTTGTTGTGTGTACAAGGATACGATTTCCTCAATCCCTTAGACACCTTGCATTTACGAATGTCAATTTTCCCAAGGAGACAATACCTTTGATTGTTGATGCAAGGAAAATAATATGGAATGTATTTCATCCAACCACACTACTTTGGGCATGGACGGCCCTATATTGGATTTGATTCCTAGATATATGCTCCCTTAGTTGAGGCCTATATTGGATTTGATTCCCTATATTGGATTTGATTCCTTGACTATAGGGAATTTAATAAATTGTGCTTAAAGATATGTTTCTCGTTCCAAACATTAATAATTTATTAACTTGTATTTGTAATCACCTTGCTTGTTTTTTTTCTGAATTGATTTCCTTTGGCGAACCCAACTTTTGATTTCAATGACTTCTATGTGTGGGTTTTATTGATTATTATGAAAATATTGTGGTTTTATCTTTTGTCACTTATCCCTTTAGTCATCAGTCTGTGCCTAAGCAGTCGACCAGGAGCTGAATTGACAGTCGCCACTTCGGTCTTTATAGACCTATAGATTCAAATGCCCTGCTTTTCTATGCATGGATGATGAGTGAAGGATAAGAATTTTCCCTGCTGTCTATCCCTTACTTATCTTTGAGTTGATTGATTCATGGTTGAATGTTTAGTATTTGTGCCTTCTTATGAGCAAGTAACTTTGTGGCTTGATTGATTAAAACTTCGATTTCTGTATGTGTTTTTAATTGCTTGAACTTGGGCAAATCTCTGCATTTTTATTGATAAACTCTGCATTGTGAATGATAAACCTCTGAGTTGAATGGCAATCCCTTGGTGAGCCCAACTTCTGATTTCAATGACTTCTTTGTGTGGGTTTTATTGATTATTATGAAAATAATGTGTTTTTATCTTTCGTCCCTTATCCCTTTAGTCATCAGTCCGTGCTTGAGCAGTCGGTCAGGAGACGAATCAACGATCGTCACTTTGGTGTTTAAATACCTATAGATTCAAATGCCCCTCTTTTTTGTGCATGGATGATGAGTGAAGGATAAGAATTTTCTCTGTTGTCTATCCCTTATTTATCTCTGAGTTGATTGATTCATGGTTAAATGTTTAGTCCTGACGCCTACTTGTGTAGATTTGGTTTTTCCTTGAAATTCATCCGATCAATATTTAATTTAATATGCTTGGCCTTTTAGTCAATAACTGACTGAATTTCACTTTTTCAGTCTCTAGAACAACCAAATTCAACACTCACTTTTGATATGAATTCTCTTCCAAACCATAGACTCTTATCATAGTAAACTGCTCAAAAATGAACCCATCTCCCACTTTGGTGGTCTTTTCCAATTGTAGTAACCCTTTGACTAAAGGAATAATTATAACGAATACACCATTTTGGATAATAAAGTCTAATATAGAAATAAAAGAGTCTTAGATGGAAACTAATTATTATACTCATTTATTACTTCACACATATTGACCAAAGTTATTGAATAATTATCTTATTGATGATATTTTTATTCATATAATATAACTTCAAATTGACAACTTATTAATTAATTCATTAATAACCTAGACATTAGTAACTAATGTGTTTATTGAACCATAATATCGTATGTGTGTTGGATATATAGGAATAGCTAGCACACACATATACCACACGTAGACGATAATAAAAAGCGATGTTCCTAATGCATATTTTTTAAATGTTCACAACTAATCATGCATATAAATAAATAAAGTAAATCAAAATTCAAATAATCGTCATTAAAGAAATAATAATAATTCAACATTCATCCATTTTTAAAATTGAATTATTATAATTTAAACATGGTAGGAAGTATGTGAGGAAACAAGGAATGGCATATCGAATCCCAAATGTGATCCTCAATTGACTTAGAATCACCCCTCCTTTTAAACCCTTAATTCCATCTCACATCTCCCATCCCTTCCTTTGTTGAAATATGTTGGAGTTTCGACTATATTGATCTAACTCTAGATATAATCCAAATGTGAAAGAATCAAACCTTTCGAACTAACATCTCTAGTAGACAACTAGTATTAGTCATCAAACATCTAGGGGACTATGGATAGCATGACCCTCCCAAAATGCGAGGGGAGTGTGGATATCTATAGACATTACCATTTGGAACCATTAATTTTGTGACAATTAAGACTCACTCAATTGCATCTTCTTCAAAATATATACCCCATTAAAACTCACATTACTATTTGTAGAAACAAGCTTCATTACCACCATAAATTTTGTGATAATTAAGAATCACTCAATTTCATCTTCTTCTTAATATATATCCTATTAAAACTCACATTACTATGTTTACAATAGGTTATGATGCACTTACATTTGAAATTATTTTCATGATTGAGAATGTGAATTTCCACCTTATATGACTATATTTTATCTAGATTTCTAACTCCAACTAAGCCTCACAAATATTACATTTGATCCAGCTCATCTTAATTTATATTAGGAATACGAACAACCGTCATACCCATCCCATGTTGATGTTATTAGTGGGTGTGTGAGGTTATGAAGATTAATCTCTCTATTTTGTGGATTCTAATGCATTGCATTATATGTGGTCTTAGTGGATCCAACCATAGGGAACTTTTAAGGAATCTTAATTAAATGTTCTAATATGGTTTTTGAGTGGATCCAACCATAGTGAACTTATAATGAATCTTAAAGAAATGTTATAAGGAATATATATGTGGTCTTAGTGGATTCAACCATGTTAAAAGAGTATGCACATGCTATTGATTTAATTTTGGGTAGTTATCCACTCAATGTTAGACTTTATTGCTTTCTATATTCTCAAAACAGTGAGACAGAGTAAATGGATAAAGACATGTTAGAATTTGAAATCATGTGTCTCAACAAGAATGTATTCTCTTCTCTATTGATATTAGTAAAAAGGAAGGATAAGTCTCAAAGGATGGTCCTAGACTATAGGGAATTTAATAAATTGTTCTTAAAGATATGGTTCTCATTCCTACCATTAATAAATTATTAACTTGTATTTGTAATACCCTTGGTTTCTGTTTTTTTGAATTGATTTCCCTTAGAGAACCCAACTTCTGATTTCAATGACTTCTATGTGGGGGTTTTATTGATTATTATGAAAAGATTTTGGTTTTATCTTCTATCCCTTATCCCTTTATTCATTAGTCTGTACCTAAGCAGTCAGCCAGGAGGTGAATCAACGGTCTTCACTTTGGTGTTTAAAGACCTATCTATAGATTCAAATTCCCTGTTTTTCTGTGCATAGATGATGAGTGAAGGGTAAGAATTTACCTTGTTGTCTATCCCTTAATTATCTTTGAGTTGATTGATTCATGGCTAAATGTTTATTATTTGCGCCTTCTTATGAACAAGTACCTTAGTGTATTGATTGATTAAAACTTTGATTTCTCTCTGTGTTTTTAATTGCTTGAACTTGGGTAAATCTCTGCATTTTTATTGATAAACTCTGCATTGTTAATGATAAATCTCTGAGTTGAATGACAATCCCTTGGCGAACCCAACTTCTGATTTCAATGACTTCTCTGTGTGGGTTTTATTTATTATTATGAAAAGATTATGTTTTTATCTTTCATCCCTTATCCCTTTATTCATCAGTTCGTGCCTAAGCAGTCGACCAGGAGCCGAATCGAAGGTCGTCACTTCGATGTTTAAAGACATATAGATTCAAATGCTCTTCTTTTCTGTGCATGGATGATGAGTGAAGGATAAGAATTTTCTCTATTGTCTATCCCTTACTTATCTCTGAGTTGATTGATTCATGGATGAATGTTTAGTCTTTGTGCCTACTTGTGTAGATTTGGTTTTTCCTTGAAATTAATCCAATCAACATTTAATTTAATATGCTTGACTTTTTAGTCAGTAACTGACTGAATTTCACTTTTTTTAGTCTCTAGAAAAACCAAATTCAACCCTCACTTTTGATATGGATTCTCTTCCAAACCATAGAATCTTATCATAGTAAAATTCTCAAAAAGGAACCATAGACTTTTGAAATTGTAGTGAACCTTCGACTAAAGGAATAATTATAATGAATACTTCTTTTTAGATAATAAATTATAATATAGAAATAAAAGAGTTTACATACTGCATAAAACCTAAGGTCTTATCTTTTTTTCTTTCTTCATAATTTTTGTTGGTCAATGTTGGAAATATTAACTCGTACTTGTCTTGTGTTTAACTTTTCATGAATTTTCAAAGAATAGATATTGAGGAGAGATGTCAACATGATATTCTCCAAACGTTCCTCACAAACGCTCTAGGTTATCCCAAGAAGGAAGAAGAGAAACTCCTTCGACTAAGACTCCGAGTGACAAACAACAATCTCGTCATAGGAGATTTTCAAACGAGTTTGTGAATAGATCAACTACAGAATGTGCTCAAGAAAGTGATATGGATGCAACCTTCTTATATAGGTTGTGCATTGATACTCCTACACCTGAGAATGTAGGGAATACCTCAGGACAAGAGAATATTTCTGGTAATTTTATTTGATTTTGTTTATTTTTGTTGTTATTTTGTGTATTTAAATTTATGTGAAGTTAAATGTTGTAATTAATTTCAAATGTATATGTAGACAATGATTTTAGAGCAATGGACGCTAATAAAAGAGAGAGTGTTTGTAACAAAGATTCAAATGTCGGTTCAGAAGGGTGAAGGTGGGTTTAGGACGTTGCATTATCAAGAAATAGAAGATTACACGCCTACATCCACCTATCCTTCGGATGATGGTGATGAACTTCTCTAGAAAGAGATTACTGAAGAAATGATGCTTGAGCGATGCTCAGGTGTTAAAAGCAGGTTGGAAAATGATTTGGTGGTATTGAAACTCCGTCAGGAGAGTAAACAAAGCTTGAAAACTATTTTTCATTCATTGCAAAACTTTATGGACACATATCAGAAGATGGGGTCAACCACTGGCAGATTTGTCAATCTAATGAGACGGAGAAAGTTAGAGGTGATGGGCCCTGATAAATGGGAGGAAGTAAAAAATAGAGTTTCAAATGAAGACATCATTTCGATGTTCAAATTCAAAGATGAGGCAAAGCAGAATATATTGAAGGTGCAATATTTTAAGCACCCTGACACTGTAGGACATCTGTATAACAGATTTTTTGCGGCATATGGAAAATTGTCGTGGAACGATGAGGTTCTACACTATTTTGAAAGAAACTTTTATGTAGATCTTTTCTTGCATGTGCACCTTGATTATACTAGTCTACCATCCAAATATTATGGGACTCGTAAAGGATGGACATATGATCGCAAAGGGGCATATCAAAATGCGACATTATCGAGGCCTCCACAACCTTTAGTACCTCGCCCAATAGGGGCATTTGCTTCAAATTCAAAGTTGCAAGCTACATCAGAGGTTGACAAAGAGGCTAGGAATGTAATCAGGGAAAATCTGGAAGCAATTTTTTATGGTGTTGATGTTGACATGAAGCGTCAGTGAGGGAAATCCAATTTTCGAGCCATATTTGTTTATAAAATAGATGCAGAGTTATATACCATGTCAGAAGAAGATGTTTTGGATTATGAAAAATTTTGTCGTAATGGTTGGAAGAAGGTCATTTAGAATGATGACCCAAACAACAGATTGGTATGTGTTCTAGTTAATAAACTTTTGATGCATTTTAGGATAGTTTACTTCTAATTCTAGATTTAGATATCATTGTATCTATAGAAATAATCGAGTTGTTATTGTCATTAATTGAAGTTTGGACATATGTTAAATGAATCTCCAGTAAATAGGGGACTTGATTCCACAAGTTTAAATTTGGATGAGTTGAATCAGGTATGTGTTTTCTAATGTCCACAGATGAGCAGTTTAGTTGTTCAATCTTCAATATTTTGAATAATATATTGAAACAATATTTATAATTTTGTATAAATGTGAACACATTGAATCCTAGATTTAGTTCTTAGTTATGTTGTTCATAGATCTCTATTCCATCTCCTACTACTTGGGCAAGCTTGTTTTAATTCTCATTGGGAGAGTTTGAAGAGGGTGGGAGTTCACAGGTATCATTTAATGTCTTAAAATCATTTAAATTTAATGTGTTATAATCATTTAAGTTTAATTTTTCAAATTTGAAATGTGATGTATAGGCTAATGTGGAGAAGAGAGTACCTGAGAGTGTGCTTGGAAGGGATATTGGGATTGAAGAGGAAGTGGAGGAAGCACCCAGATTTGGGAAGGATGTGTTCATTCACGATGATTCATAAATGTATGTTTTTGAATTTTATCAAATTTTTTTTCTCAAATTTTTAGTTTAGCCTTTCCTATTCAACGCTTTGATCAATTATTTTGAAATATATAGAACCCCTAGATAAGCTTATCATTGTATTAAATGGTGTACATTCAAACTTATTTAAGGTTAGATCATGATGAAGACCTAATTTTGAACTTGAACATTTGATTATTTGATAACAGAATCTATCCCACATCAAAAAAGAGAAAGTTTCTAAATTTTCTTCGATTGCATTCCTTGCTTTCTTGTCCAATAATGGCGTAGTATGGACATTTGTGTTTTCTACATATAACGAAGTGAATTCCTTCTTTTCAGGGTATTGTCAAACTCTTAACTAAATTGGTTACTAATTACAAAAACCAACATTCAAGTAGATTTACAAATAAGCTCACACATATTGTATATGTGAGCTATATCACACATAATTTCAAAGAGCATTTTATTCTATGTAATAATTCACATCCCGTTTAAATGTTTTTTGAAGAATGACTTAATATACATGTGCAGATTTGTGTTTTCTTCATGCACATGCAAGATTACATGAGAACATCTATTCCACCACAGAAAGAGGAGATAAGTATTTTCCAGAATAATGGTTTTTAAAATGGAGATTTGTGAACTTTTTTAGATATAAGTAGTTTTTTGGAAGAATGGCTTAATATGGAGATTTATGAGTCCTTTAATTTGAAAGGGCAACATGGAATTTGATTATATGACCACTGTAGAGGAGGAGAGAAGTATTTTACTACTGAGGAGATTAGTATTTTATTGTTGTGTAAATATGATCAAATAACATCACCTGGGATGAGAATTTCACATGAAATATTTGAGACTTTATCCACAAGGAGAATTTCGCCTTAAGGATTTGAGAATTTATTCACAAGGAGATAAGTATTTCATTGGAAGAATGAATTAATATGGATATTTCTGAACTTTCTTTATACATAGTTCTATATTTATTTTCATATTATTATCTCACTCTAACTCACAATTTCTTTTACCAAGAATGCAATTTTTCTCTTATTTTTTTTTTTTAGATTTTAGATAAGATTTACAAATTGTTTAAATTGTGTATGCTTAATGTGGAGAATAACTATCTTAAATATGTTTAACTTTGGTTGGGTATGCTATTATTTCTTGTTGTTTATTTAATATTTAGTTACAATATATATATGCTAATATGTGTTTTTTTTTTTTTATTATTGTTTTTTATTGTTACAGATATCTAAATTATATTTGGTGGAAAATATGTTTACAATATATTTTGTGGGAAAGAGTATATTGGAAGTT
>JASDQU010506714.1:0-13529 GCA_032191745.1 Picea mariana
AATAAATAAAAGGAGGATAATAAATTATATTATTAAATTAAGTTACGTACCCGATAAGGGATAACATATTAACTACAAGGGATAAGATATTAAATAAAGGGGATAAGGGGCATTAACGGGAAAGGATAAGAAGGTAATAAATGGATTAGGTAGGGAGTAAATGAGGCGGGGAGTCAGTGAAGGAGGAATATGGAGGGGAAGGAGGTGGACAGGAGGTCATGCTACGGGAGGTTGGGGGATGGATTTTGGGAGCTCTGGGATTTGTAGAGAGAAGTGAAATTTTTAGGGTGGGATTGTATCAGTCAGGCACCGGGGTTGCTGGAGGTTTTGGGCACCGGGGCCAGGATATCCATATGATATCCTGGAGCTAGGAAGTTACCTAGTTGGCAGGGAGGAACTAGGTTTTGGGCAGTGTTTTACAATGCAGCAACGGTCAAGAAGGTAAAGGAAAAAGGGAGGGTTATTAGAATTAGTTTTAGATATTTAAAAATTATGCAATTGCTTTTAATCTCTTATAAAATTTTATTATTATTGATAAATTTGTATGCGAATGTGCTAAATTATAGAAATTATTGAATTTTACTGCTATGTTGTAAAATAAATGGTTGTTTAATTTATTCAGCCCCTACATATAGGAATAAATGCCAACAAGCTAGTCATGTATGAGATGATGGACTAGTTAGTTATGGAAAGGCTATGTGCCACACATATATACATTGAATTTATTACTACTAAATAATGTATGGAATGCAACCTTTTTTCTAACACTAAGGAACACCAAAGAATTATATTCTTGGTGTAGTGTTTGGGTTGAAAAGGAGGGCACTCAAATAGTTGAGCAAGAAATAGAAGTGTATGGAGAATGTGTTGAAGCATTGGCCAAACTTTCCCATTACCAATGGTGAGATACATGACTTAGATATAGAGAATTATGAATCCAATACAAGAGTGCATTGAATAGTAGGCATTAATAATCATGAAAGTGTGTAAGTGGTAGAGTTACACTTATGCATGATAAAATTGTTATGCTTGAATGCATTTGTGGAATGTAATTTTATGAATGCATGTCTATATGATATTAATTGGAAATGATTATGCTAACAATTGAAATGATGTAATTGTTACTAACTCGCGAGGTTGAGAACATTTCAGGAGTTGTTAGATAATGCAACAAGGGAGTTGCAAGTTAAAGTAGTCACAAGAAAGCTCTGTCAAAGAAACAGAGTAAAACCTTGGATGTTGATAATATATACACAGAGAATTATAATTCCATTCTAGTTAATAAATAGATTGTTAGTTGTGAGTGAATTGTTAAATATAAACAATTCTAAGATCACTTTGTAAACTTTGAAATTGTTACAATACAAGTATACGGTATATTATGCAAGAGGCACTAATAATCTATTAGTTGAATGTAAAATGGAAACATTGCAGGAAAAGTAGTCTCCAGTATGGTGTTGCAGAAGATAGTAATAAAGACTGATGCCTGTTGTTGCAATATCCAAGAAAATTATGGGATAGATTTTCATATTTATAAACAATTTTTTTTATAATATTGTCTCATAATGACTGTATGTGTATGATATATACAAGATAATAGTTATTGAATTCGGCATGCCTAGTGTTGGTCCTAAGGTTTGCACCTACTACTAAGGGAAGATCTAGGCCACCTCAGTTGTTGGAATGATTGGTTTTTTATAGGTTTGATTGATTTTTTTTATGGTCAGTTAATGAATGAGCTTTCAAGGACATGGATCTAGTTGGACTGTTCAATAACATCAACTACAAGGTTTTCCTTAGCTGGTGGCATGCATTTTGGTAAGAAGATAAAGATATAAAGATAAAACAGAGGAAATACTAACAAGCATAGAATTTTTCACTTGATGTATAAAATTTCAGACTTGAATAATATTTCAGATCCAAAACATGTACCTGAACACAAATTCTCCAAACAAGGTTGTATGGTAGTAAATAATTTACTAAGATAATAGTTGAAATCAGGTTGTATGACAGTAAATAATTCAGTGAGACAATAGTTGAAAGGAGAAGAAACAATGATTTTCATACATTTCACATGCATTCAAATAATATAATAAGACAAACAAGATTTGAGAAGAAATAGTCTATCAACAGAAATTATATTCACCAGGTGGAAAACTTAACAATTTTATACTTCAAAGACTAGCCAAAATCTTGATGCTTGATACCCCAAAAAATTAACCCTTTTAAACTCATGGATTTCTCTATTTATCCATGAAGAGAGGGTTCGAATACCTATCTCGAATCTAATTTATAAATCTCCACTTTACATTACATTTAGATCCTCAAGATACAAACTTCATTGTTCAATCCTAATTACAATTTGTGAACACTTCTTTAAATTGAGTGAAGTTGAGTTCAAGTTTCAGTTTATAGGGATAACTCCCTATCACTTCGACCTTAATCAAAACATTGTTCTTATTAAAAGAGGAAATTTATTACAACTGAAAGTAAAATATCTAACTAAACCAAAAGGATTATATCATTGTAACTGGAGCTATTGCTAATAACTAAAGTAAAAGAGATGCATAACAAGAGTCTTCATAAGTTGTAACTTGTTTCTAACTTTGCATTGATTCCCATGCACACCAATAACTGGAGACAAACCTTGCATACTAACAGGCCAATCTTCCACAAGATTCGAATTATCTTAATTTTTTACAACATTAGACATTCAGATAATCTCCTTTAGGAACATGTAAGTTTTATAGTGTTTCTTCTACAACTTCTGATATTTTTTCTGTAACTTTGTATGTTGCAGCTCAAGAGCCTAGTTTTGTTGTTGCAGATCTTGGATATGCTGCCTCATGCTATCATTATGTTTCTTAAGAGCTTTCACCTATTGATTACTATCATCCATGTCCCCGTCATCTTCAATTTTAGGATTGATTTCTACCTTTACTTTTCTCCCATTTTTGAAATCAATCCATGACAAATGTAGATCTTGTAATCCCTTGGTCTCATCTCATACATGGGCATTTTCTCAGGTTTGTCATCAGTAGTGTCTTTCACAGTTTTATGCACCGTTATCATTTTCCCCTTTATCTTTGGTTTGATATCATCTAAAAACTACTCTTTTTTTGGACTTATGTCTTCAAAATCCTGCTCAAGGTCTGGACCAATGTCCACCAAATATTTCTTTGGTTGTGGATAAACAGTGTACTATATTTTCACGACAACATATTTGAGACCTAAGTGGTCTCTCCCTTGTTGTGTTTCTACCTGATCTTGTCCCCTGTCATCCACTTCAAGGTGTGTATGGCCATCTCCTCAATGTTGGTGAATTTAGAGAGGTATTCATTAGTATCATGATCTTCAATCACTATAGTCTTTTGATCTTTGAGGGATGGATCAAACATTGCTTTGGATTTCAACCTCAACTGGTTGGTTATCCTAGTCTTTCAATTGGCTTTGCTTGGAATTTCTGGAACCTGGCTCCCCTTTCTCTTTTTTCTCTATTTTTATGTAGGGGGCTCTTTAGTTTGGGTGTCTAATGACACAAATTCAGCTGCACTAATATCAAGACTAGCCTTCTTATTCCTCCTCTAACTTCTTGTTTTCAATTTGGGATTTATGTCTACTTGCATAGAAGTCGGCATAGATTTATCCTCAATATGTTCAAGGAGACGATTGGATTGTTAGGATGGCATGTTTTTCTCCCTTTATGATATAATTTCTAACATAGACCTTACCACTTTATCTTTCCCTCTATTTCGATGTAGAGGACCTCAATTTCCTTCAAGGAATTTCCTCCTTTTGTGGAGTAATGGATATTTATTTATTTGACTGGGTCCTCGCTTTTTTAGGTAAGGTATTCTATTTGGCTCACTAGGTGGATTTGGATGAACTCCTAGGTTTAGGAGAAACCCTAGCTTTCTGGGAAACCTTGACCTATTTTTCTTCTGGTTGTTGATTAATTTCATGTTCTTCCTATAACCCTAAAAACACTAGAATTTTTTTCCAAGGCATGTCCAATTCACTGAGAGAAAAAATAACAAATATTTTTATAAACCCCTGATGATAGAGGCTTATGTGAGTAGGTTATAGGTAATTATGGATTCTCTTGTACATATTGGTTAGACTTTTAAGAAGGTAGAAGGGGAGGTTCATTTCTTTGTCATTGTTTAAATGTATGAGGAATCTAATGTGATAACAGTGGACAATTTAAAACCTACCTTCTCCCATGATATATCTTTGAATTACAAATAGGATGCCCCTCCACTCTTCTTTTAGCCAAAGGATTGGGATTCCCTGGCTCCAATCGGGGTTTTGATGTTCTTCCACCATAAACTAATTTCATACTTTGGATGGTAATTTCCCCTTTTTAAACCACCTCTCTCCACTGATAGGGAGAGTGTATGCTCCACCAATGAAGTTCTCTATTATGTGGATGGTTATGTCCCCGATATTAGTCTAGAACCTGTCAAAGTTTTGTGTGAAGATTAGGGAAATTCTTATGTGATGTCCATTGAAGGAACATATGAAGTTGAACCATTTGGCCCTACTAAAAATATCCCCGACATCTAGTATAGCTTCAAACAATTTGAGACCTGTTGGCTCTGCCCTGTTTAACTACCAGCATTCTTAGGGTGATAGTATTCTGCCTTATCTGCCTCTATTGAGAATAGTGGTCGAGGGAATGCGTTGTTTCGAGTTCACTCACAACCTTCAATAATAACTGTAGAAAACTTGCAATGATAATTTCTTAAGGCACAACACACACGATCTAGCACAAAATCTGTAATGATAACTGCACAAGTCACAAATGTGCATGATCTCGAGGGTACCAAGAACATGTGAGTGTGATATGGGAACCAACGCGATTTTATTCAAAATTTTAAATATTTTTTAAAAAACTCATAACATATCGCCTATCTGTTGATTGCAAGAATGGGGGCATTCTTGCAATCAATACCTTTTTCACTTCTAGGCCTAAGTTATTCTTCTTGTGATCCAATAGTGATATAACCATGGTGATAGGACTTATCCAATTTGAATCAAGACTTGACTTGACCTTATAAAGAGAAAATAATTAATCATAAATCAAATAAGGGGAGAACACAAAATCAAATGACTTAAAAAACAATGAAGCAAACAAACTAACTAAGGGCTAGGTTGACAGATGAATAGGCTAGTTTTTAGGAATAGAAGGAGGAGGTGAAAGCCTAGGATATAACATCGGCTCCAACTGGGGGTAGCACTTCCCTTTGAGGTGCTAAGAATAGCAGACCTGTGTGCCTTAATTTTTTATTTATGGCATCATGCCACCAACCACTTAATTTCATCTACCAGCCATGTTCCTTGTCTTTTTTCAACTGAAAAACAAATCTGCAACTATACCCCAGTGCCTTTATTTGGATGTGGAGTATTTTATTCAAACTAAACTACTAGATCATACTGAAAATCAAAACTATGTACAGATTGAACCACCTCTAGTTCATTAGGTAAAGTAATGCTTCAGGAAGTGCCCATTGACTTGGCTTCCAAAGATCTCAGTGTCATCTAGATTTTGCAAAATAAAGGTATGGTTATTCAGAACCTTAGCTACCTTGTAGGGAACAACCCAAAGTTTATCAAAATTGCCATGCTTGGGTTTGTCCTCCCTCCTGTAATCCCACCTCAGAACTAGGTCACCTTCTTGAAAAGTATATTTTTTGGTTTTCCTGTCAAAGGTTGCCTTGACCTTGCTCTGATAATCCCTTTTTTTCTCATTGAATATTTCTCTTCTTTGATTAACTTCAATAATATGAAAAATCCTCCTTTGGATGTCATTAGGCTCCTACACTTCCTCCTACAAGAATTTAAACACTGGTAGCCCAAGTTGGGCTGGAAAAACAACATCCACCCCATAGAATAACTGAAATGGAGAGGCACCCAGTGACTTCTTGGTGTTGATCATGTCAGCCCATAAAGCATACTTCAATTTGGAATCCCATGAATTTTTATTTTCAGCCAACATTTTTTTGATGATCTTGATGAGGGTTTTATTTGATGACTCTACCAACCCATTCCCTTATGGGTAATATGGTGTAGAATGTGTCAGGATAATGTTGTAATTCCCACATAAATCAATCATGGATTTGGACTTGAATTCTTGAGCATTGTTCATTACTAGTTTCCTGGGGCATCCAAACCAGGAAAATATGTTTGTTTCCAAAAATTTCATGATCACCTTGTCAATAGAATTCCTGGTAGGAATAACTTCAATCCACTTTGTAAAGTAATGAGTGGTAGTTAGGATACACTTTTTTTATCCACTGGAGGGTGGGTTTATCTCACCTGTGAAATATAGGCCCCATTGTTGAAATGGGTCGTTAGCAATAATGGGTTTCATGGGTAGTGAGATCAATTTTTTCTTTCCAGCAAATTTCTGACACTCTTCACAAGTTTTGACCATAGAAAACACATAAAAAATATGGTGGTCCAGTAGTATCCAACCCTTAGAACATTGAGGGTTGTATATTTCCAATGCTGGTTCCCTCAACAAACTCCTCTAAACATATATGTTATAACTTTTTTTGACTCATCTTCATCTAGAAACTTCAGCAAAATACCTGTAGGGTCATTCCAATATAAATTCTGGTTTAAAATGAAGTATTTTAGAGCCTTTAATTTAAGAGACCTAGTTTTGGATTTTTCCAACTCCGATGGGCATTATAGGTGCTCTAAAAAATAAATGATATCTCTACACCATGGTGAAAGAGAATACTTATTCATTACCTTCATGGTCTTCTTCTCATCCTGTATCAGTTGAGCATCTGATTGGTGTAAGATATGGTGAAATTCCATCGCTTTGCAATTCGAATCAAATAACAGTTTTGCAAGGCCTTGTCCCTTGACTAGTGTAGTGGGATTTATGTGCAGATCATATTCCAGAAGTTTGACTATCCATTTTCCCCTCTTCCCCTCACTGTCTAACTAGACAAGGATCTCCTTTACAGTGCTACTAGGGACATAAGTTGTTATGATGGACTGCAGAACATAAATCCCGAAGGACTTCAAGGCCTTCACTAAGGTGTAAGATTGCTTCTCCAATATGTCATATTTCAATTCATCATCCCTGAATGTTTTGTTGAAGAATGCAATGGGTTGTTCATTCCCATATTCATTCTTTTGTAGAAGTACAGTAGAAATAGTCTCCTCGGAGGCAAATGAGAAAAACAAGAATTCTTTGGAATAATATGGACTAACTAGAATAGGGGCTTCAATAAGAGCCTTCTTTATCCTTTGGAAGGATGATCTCGCTTCCTGTGTCCATTTGATGTCATCATCCTTTTTCATCATGTTGGTAATAGGCCTAATGATCTCAACAAAATTTGGTACAAAATGCCTCAAGAAATTTTTTTTCCTATGAAAGATTGTATGGCCTTCTTATTTATGGGGATGTCAATTTTTTGAATGGCATCTACTCTTTCTGGGTCTATCTTTATCCCTCCTACATATATAATTTGGCCTAGGATCTTTCCTTCTAACATTGAAAAATGGGATTTTTTGGGATTCAAAGAGATTCCATACCTTCTACATTTTTGAAAGATCTGTTTCACGTGATGCATATGTTCATCATCAGATTTTGAAAAGATGGTGATGTCATCAAGGTAAATTACCATGAAATTGTCCTTTTCACACAAAAATACAAAGTCCATGGCCCTCTGAAAGGTGGCCCCTGCATTCATCACGTCAAAGGGAATTTTATCATACATGAATGTGCCCCATGGGGTAGTGAAGGAAGTTTTTTCTTTGTCCTCTTCAAGTACTGCTATTTGATTGTATCCGGAATAACCATCCAACTAGGAAATTTTGTGAGCACCCACTACCCTTTTTAAAATGTGGTCCATCTTGGGAAATGGATATTTGTCTTTCAACGAACACCTCTTCAAGTTTATGAAGTCCCCACATAAGCATATTTCACCACTCTTTTTACTGATAGGAACCAAGTTGGAAACCCAATCTGAATATATCAAGGGAACAATGATTTTGGCATCAAGCATCCTTTTCAATTACTTTTCAATAATAGACATCAACAGAGGATTAAATTGTCTAATTTTTTTACTAAATGTCTTAGAGCCCACTTTAAGAGGAATCTTATGTTGAATGATGTCAGTATCAAAGGTATTCAGGTCCTCATAAGACCATGAAAAATATTAGAAAAAAATTTCATAAGGCTGACATACATGTCCCTCAGCTCATTTGTAAGTTATTTGGATATTTTGACAATTTTGGGATTTTCAGTTGTCCCAATGTAGCAGTCTACAACCTCCTATTCCTGACTTTGAATTGCAGCCTTCATGGAGACATCATTGTTGTAAAAAAGTGTCTCCAGTGGAACTAAGCCTTTTGGAATATGATTTGTTTTGAGCTCCACAATGTTGTTACCAACCACCTTGTTCAGCAAAGGAGGCACCTATTGATTTTATGTTTCATTGTTCTCGTTCTCTTGGTCAATGAAGATATTTGAGAATTCCTCAATGGTTTGCATAAATATCTTGAGCTTCAGATCATCACTAAAAACATGTCAGTGCTTGACATTGTTTGGTATGGTTGTTATGTGCCTAACCTCCACCTCATATTTAACATTTTGATCAATGAGAGGCATGAAGGTACTGACAGCTAGAGCTAGAGAATCTACCCTTTGATTGGCATCTCTATGGACAAAAGAAATATTGCGAGCTAGAAATAAATTGTCAACTATGTCCCAAACCTCATTCATGTACTGCCTCAGCCTCAATTGCTTTGTTTGATAAATTTCCTTCACCTGATTGAAAACCAGTTCAGAATCACCGAAGACTGTCAATTTATCGATGGCCATGTATTTTTGACCTCTCAACCCCATCACTAAGGCTTCATACTCTGATATGTTGTTGCTTATTTCAAATTCTAATTTGTATGAGAGTGAAACCACCTCCTTTGAAGGGGAAATGATGACTATGCCAACACCAGAGCCTTTCTGTGAATATGAGCCATCAAAATACATCTTCCAGATTTCATTTCCTTGGCCTACCTCTGGTTGATTACTGCATTTTATAACTAAAGGTCCTGGTATGGCTTGGTAATTTCTAGCCCTATCTCTTCCATGAAAAACTTAGGCATGACATTATGAGAGGCCCTAGAGTTTATGAAATATTTTTTCATGGACATTCAAGGATATGTAAAAAGGTGGGAAAGCATTAGTCCCATCTTCAATGTGTGGGCCAACAGTAATAGAAGGATTTTCATCCTGTAGGATTATCACATAAGATGAGATAACAGGAGCAGGTGGCTTTAAAACTTTCATGATAGACCAATTAAAAGGCTCATTTTTCAGTAGCTATGTCAAAGGTACATGAATATTGATTTTGATTAAATCATGCTCTATGTTAAAAGAATTTAATTGTTTGTTTTCTTCTTTCACCTCTAGAACAATAGGTTTAGTTGGTTGTTGTTATTGATCTTCTTTTTTTTGTGTGTCTTTATTTGGACCTTTCTTGGGAAGAAGATCTGATTTTTTTATTCTGAATGGGAACATTTTTTTTGGGACCCCTTGGTCTGGGCCTTAAATCATACTTATTTTGAGGCTAGCTTTAAAAAATCTCTTCTCCCTTCCCATCATCATCAAACAGGTTTGATAATTGAAAAATTCCATAGTCTTGTTGGGTTAGATGACTAGGATAGAGGTTAGTTTCAATGAAAAGGACTGCAAAGTCATCTCCAATGTCATTACTCTCATCCATCTCCTCAACTTCATTGTTCTGAAAAGGGGGACCAACCCTATGATATTCAACATTCCTCCTTTCCCTTTGCATGTTTTGAGGGGAATTATTAGGTCTTATAAACTTATAAGTGTTCTTGTTTGCAACATCCTGATATGGTATATTTGGCTTCTTGGCTTCCCATTTTAGTTTAGCTATTTTTGAAGTCAAAACCTTCAAGGTTCTGGTCATATCATCTAGTTTTGGGTCAGATTCTGTTGGGTTATAAGAAGAAGGAATCTCTTCCCTCTGCTTCTTTTTTTCCCTATTTGACTTGTTCTTCAATTTTTCTGATGCTAGGATATTAGACTCGGCCTCAATGGATTTCTTTTACATAGATAGAAAAGTGGTGGACCTTATCTTCCTTAATAGGAGAAAAAATTAAGCATCAAATGTATTTGCAAATGTGATCTTGGTTGAGGCTTCATTTTTCTTGATCTCCTCAATGATTATGTTATACATATTATTGAACCTCTTAGTGAAGTTTGGCACAGACTCACCATTATTCCTTCCTAAATCCCCAAACTCAGTGATGTATCACATGTAATCTCTCATATCTCCCCATTGTTTTAGAAATGCATCATCCAATGACCCAATACTTGTGATTGATTCTGGAGTTAGACCATGAATCGACTTCCTTACCTATCCAACCAAGCTCTACATAAATAACATCATCCAAAAATCTACATGTTCAATGTTAAAATTGTTTGCAAAGCTGTAAAATGCTACTAGATGTTCCTCAACAGTAACATCTCCTTCACCATTGTATCTGGGTAGATATTCCATGTAGTCTTCTGTTGCAAATGCATTTAAGTTTTGAGGCAACACTAAAGGTGCATACCTGGTTGTAATGATCGCTTCCATCCTATTGAAAGCCATGTTTGGAACAATTGGGCTTTGAGGCTGAGGAGGAGATATTGGTGTTATAACCCTAAATAGCTCTACATATGCATACCTCACATTTGGCCCTCTTACTTGCAAATTTTGCCTAGCCATCACTTAGTTGCTCTTCTTAAAAACTCATTTTTTGAATATGTACATGCCCTACACCAACACTGCCCACATACACATGCATGTTGCACCACTACATCCCACATACGTGCATTCTGCACCACTACAGACCACGTATACTTGAAAAAGTTGAAAAAATTAAAAAGTTGCAAGGAATTTATTGAGATTACAGGCTATTGGGTAGTTTCCCAACTAATCCACCGCCTATATCCCATCACCCAACCGAATAACCATCCTTTTGTCATATAAAAGGAGGTGTTGGGGTCTCATTCCACATTTAGACATAATAATAGTGAAACTCTTCTCGTTTTACATCCCATCCTTGCCCCAAGCATTTGCAGCCTTGTTGTGAGAATTGTCTCAAAATTCCTCATTTTCCCCTTTTTCTTTCATCAGAACCCATTTCATTTCCCAAGAAGAAGGTTGAGAGGATAAAGATACATGGAGGTTCACTTGGAGCTTGGTGAAGAGGAGCCCAGACCAGTTTCGAGGAGCAACAACCGACTTTGGTTGTAAGTGACCATTGTATTATTTAATAAAAGAAGTACTTTTCCTGTCCCAAAACATGATGCATCAAATGTTTGCATTTGATTTATGTTTTTATTCTAACATCTAACTCTTATTTATGTATGAAATGTATTCTTGTATCTTTTTTTTTGTATGTCTTTGAATGCAGGCCAGCCTTGGGAGGAGGTTTGCAGTCAGCAAAGCCTTCAAGCGCGAGAGGATCATCACCGAACACGGAGTAAAGGTATAGTTACCTGATCCTTCTCATTTTTCTTTTCTTGCATAAGTCCAGGGTATGTTTGGGGTAGTTAGAGAAGTAGGAGACTTTTAAACGGTTATTGATCTGCCTACATTGTAAACCCTGGTGTAGCCATAGGGGGGGTTTTCCCACTAGCAGAATTGACGACCATACTGGGCAAGCCTCTAGGTTTTTAGGGGATTTTTTGGGTGTTTGATTGGGTTTACACATTTTAAGTTTTTGTTGAGTCTTCTGAGTCTTTTAATGGATTTTGGTCACCTATTGGTGCCATATGAGTTCTCCCTGCCCTTTCAATCTGTCTTTTTTATTTCTTTTTTAAGGAATTACAAAAGTGTACGCGCCCTACAGTAGGTCAGCCCGTGTACATAGGCACTCTGTCTAGTAAACAACCCATGTACATATGCAGGCTACTTAAGCATCAGCATCATACATGTTTCAAGAAATTGTTTTTAAGAAGAGACAGTCAACCTCTTCCCCAATTGAGGTTTATACTTCTTAGGGTTTCTTGATATAGTTCAGAGTCTCTTTTTTTACAGCCATAGCTTGGGTTAGATTTCAATTTACTTGTATTCTGGATCTTCTTGTGTTTCCTAGAATTTTTAGTTTATTTTGTTACTTCTTCTTTGATTGGAAGAAAATATATAAAAAAAAAAAACTTAATTTGTTAGATCTCTTTCTTTCTTGGCATTTTCTTTGCATTGTTATTTGAAAAAGAAAAAGAAATTAGCATAGTGTTGTGTTTTCTTCTCATCTTAAAAGCATTTCAAAAGAAAAATAAGAGATAATCCTTCTTTTCTAGTGTTCTTATAAGGTTCATTTTTTGCAAGAGTCTTAACAACATCAGTTGCAATACCGCACCCGTTTTGAGTAAATCAACCCATTAAAAAGAACATTAAATTTAAAATTAACTAGGATTTTATGTTTGTAGGGTCAATCAACTAGTTTAGGGTTAGAGCCTTGAATTAGGTTGGAGAGGAAACTCTTCAAGGCTTTTAAACAAACATTGGAGTCAGATATAGGGAGTGTTAAAGTCCAGTGATGTGAAAATTATCTGAGACCCCCCTCTAACACAGGGGCTAAACACGAGGTCACGTGAGGAAAGGAAGTGGAGATAACCCCTCCAAAGTCAGACTAAACGTAGTAGGGAACACATATTGAGGATGTTTCGTGGGATACTATTGTTTGAATTTGCCTACATACCTTCGTGGACCTCAAATCCATTCGAGATCCTCATTTTTCTTCCAAAACACTTTCTTTCGATACCCTCGGTAGGTTTTCGACTTGTTATCCTACTCATTGTGGTCCACCAGACTGTCGACTATACCCGCCTGATGACTGTTTGCGAGCTGACAACTTAGTTACCCATTTTCTAGAGACTTACACGGGTGACTGCAGGGGTATACTGTGGTACCTAGGGTAGATGTCGGGTCACACTTTGTAGAGTATACCTGGAGGGTGCTTCCGTGTTTGAGTTTCACTTGCATTGGTAAGTTGCTCTAGTGTTGGCTGGTGTAACTGTTCTTCCTACTAGATAGTTATTTGCTTGATTTTCCTTTAGGAGCTTTTAGTGTGTGCTATGTTCTCCCTAGTTTTCCATGCTGAGTTAGTCAGTCATTGCTTTGGGTCTCTGAGATAGGGTGGTATAATGCCCACTCTGTCGGTCGTGAATACTTTTCGGTCTTCCTCTTAGAAACATGGAGCCACCTCTTTATAGGCATTGTTTTTATACCACTAGTTCGCTAGAGTTAGTGTGTGAGACTTTTACGGACTTGAACGATCCCGCAAGGGGATAACTTGTGCATAAGATCTTCATGGAAAAAGTTACTAATGATACCAACCAAGGAACCCATTCAAAAGGGGATTCTTATGCTTTTCCTTTCTTCAAAAACGTTGGTGTCCCTTTGATGGCCACTTTGTACATTCCTGGGTTGAATGTGGGACTACCGGTTTGGTTGGGCACCATTCCAAATGTCCCAAATGCTCTTGAC
>JASDQU010506714.1:13582-31865 GCA_032191745.1 Picea mariana
AGGAAGAATAGGAAGAAGAAGTCACCAACCTCTACAAGTCATCTTGGAGATAGTTCCTCAACCTCTGCAAGTCATGTTTAAGACCAGCACCCAGCCTCTACAAGTCATGCTGGGGGAAAGCACCCAACCTTTGCAAGTCATGTTGGGGGAAAAGTCCAGTCACTGCTATTCATACTGGCGATAGGTCTGTAGCCTCTACGAGTCATGTTATCGACCAATAACCAACCTATGCAAGTCATATTGGAGATGTGAAACCAACCACTACTAGTCACGTTGGGGGCATTGATTCTATTGAGAAACCTAGATGAATAAGACATAAGCCTAAGTTCCCTTGTGATATTTTCAAGGGAGATCACCTTATTCATTTATGCCCTGGCCTTCTAGAGGTACGAAGATTGTGGTCCCTGTCTGCAGGCGCTTATGATTCTGAGTCTTCTAAGGTTTCCTCATAGTCTTTTCAGCCAGTGGTTGAGAAATTGGTCATGTTGATGCAGTCTTTGGCTGATCCCACTCCTCTTTTGGGGGATGATGTGACTGTAGACCATTTTGTCTTGTAGCCTTTTCAGCCAGTGGTTGAGAAAGTGGTCACGTCGATGCAGTCTTTAGCTGATCCCACCCTTCTATTGGAGAGTGTCGAGTCTACCAAAGTGGTCACGCCAATGCAATCTTTGGCTGATCCCACTCTTCTCTTGAGGAGTGATGTGTCTATTGACTATGTTTTTAGCATTTCCAGTTCAGTACTTTCAGAACAAGGGAGCATTCTGCTCACTTCGAGAAAACCCCCTCCAAGCCCTGGGATGGTTTCCTTTGATTGGAATGACCTTGTTGAGCCTCATCTTCCTTCTTCCGCACCCTTTCAAATAAGGTTTGAAGTTAATTCAATAAACATTTATTGATGTATTGTGGATGAAGGAGACTCTGCAAGTATTTTATCCTCCTCGGTTTGGAAATTCTTTGGATCTCCCGATCTTGTGTCTTCTTCACATGAGTTGTTGGATTTTGATAGACGTCCTAGAGAATATTTGGAGGTTCTTTCTCAGTTTCCTATATCGTTAGTTGGAAATACTATCCTTGTTGATGTTATAGTGGTGCAAGGCTCGTTAGATTTCAATATGCTTCTCGGGCATGATTATGTATATGCTATGAATGTTGTGGTGTCTACGCTCTTTCGGGTGATGCATTTCCCTCATAATGGAATCTTTGTCACTATTGACCAAATGGCATCTGATAATCACCATCCTAATTCGGTGTTATTTCAAGCTACCACTTTATATGTTCCTAGTGTTTGCGTAGAATCTACCCCACCATGGGTTAATTAAGTGGAGTCTTATCCTTGATGTTCAATTGCTTCTGAGCAGGAAACTGTGCAATCATGTTTTCCTTCTCGAGACTTGGTTTCGGAAATTGATCCTTTGGTTTATCCAATGGGGGAATGGGAGCCCTTGCTTCCCTCTCTTGGTACAAGTCATATCGTCGGGATTACTTAAGAAAAGTATCCTTCTGGAGCCTTCTTTAATCCCTTTTCAGACTCTCTAAACATGAAAATATTGTCGAGCGATCTTGTTTTCCTTCACGCTCGCCAAAATAAAACTTGAAGGCAAGTCTGTTCGGTGGTAGTTTACCCATTTTTCATTCCATATGGTCAATTTTATGAACAAAGGTATACTCTAGGAACTTTGGTTCGCTAGAAGAGTATTCTCAGGTATAAGTTTAGCCCTTTTTCGAGCCTGAGGGACTAAATTTACGAAAAAGGAACCCCCACGGAGTCCATAGTTAAGCTCTTTTTAGACTCCCTAAAATTGAAAATATCGTCGAGTGACCTTGTTCCTTCACACTCATTAAATTGGACCAGAAGAACATCCCCCATGGAGTCCATAGTTAAGCTCTTTTAAAACTCCCTAAAATTGAAAAGATCGTCGAGTGACCTTGTTCCTTCAGACTCTTTAAATTGGTCCATAAGAACATCTACTGGCATGAGTTTACCACTTTTTTCGGTCTGTATATTAGGGATGAAAAAGGTACACCTTGGGAGATTCATCTCGCCAAGAGATTTCTCCTTAGTAAATTTTATACTTTTTCACGCTAAGGAGACTAAATCTAGAAAAAGGAAGTGAGTCCATAGTTAAGCTCTTTTTAGACTCCTTAAAATTGAAAATAATGCTGAGTGATCTTGTCTTTGTCACACTCGTTAAAATGGTTTTGAATAGACGTCTTTTCAGTGCTAGTTTATCCCTTTTTCGAACCGACTAGACTATTTCCGAAAAAGGTACCCCTGTGGAGTCTTCTTTTACGTTTTTTCAGACTCTCTAAACATGAAAAAAATACTGAGCTTACCTTCTCTGGGCTCGTGAAAAATACATTGAAGGGGGTTTCATCATGTCTTTCTCATCGCATTTGCATATCTTCATCTTTGGCCTAATGTCGGCTCCTTTTTTCTCTCAACTAAACCTTTTAAGCATGCCTTATACGCAAGCCTTGTAGCACTTTTCCTCTGTGACCGAACACCTTGTCCCATGGAGGAATTTTCCCCGAGTGTCCTTTTCCTACACATGTCTCCTTGCTATGAGAATTAGTGTGTTCCTTGTGCTTGGAACTAGTATTCTTGTGAAAATCGTTCTTCCTTTGTAACGTAGCATTCTTTTATTATTTTTCAAGCTCTTTAAAAAAATTAAAAAGACAAAAAAAAATCAAAAAAACCCAAAAAGAGGACGGGAAATATATATTCTTTTTTGGCAGCACAATGACTCGCCCTTTGACAAAGCACATCCTTTCGTTTGTTCTTCAATCTTTGGGATCTAATATGACCTTAGGAAGTTGTTCTCGCTACATAGAGTTGTGTCCTCCTCCGTTTGGTTACTCTTCCAAACACATGGAGAGTTTGTGTTGCCTACTGCATCGTGAACTTATGTCAATGTCATGCTACCTAAGTCTGATCATCTTTTGTGCTCTGATCCAAGGGAAGTTTCACCCAGCTTGAGTTAGCCTTTCTATATTTTTTCTCTTGACCTCGTGCCCGACCATCCCAAAAGTCCAATCAAGTCCTTGTTCGAAATCAATGAAGTTCTCTACCTGATCATCAAAATCCTCTTGTCTTTTCCTGACGAGCCGTCGAAGACCTGTGGGTAGTGAAGTCATACACTCATATTTCACTCCTACTTGAGTTTCAAATATCTTGAAGTTGTTTCTCGAGCTCTGAATACCTCATCTCCAACCATCATGCGTCGTTGGCTTCTTGAAGATGTTTATTATACTTGTATATATTTGATTTTGAGATGTAGATCCATTGTGTATTGCTCTTGGCTACACTTTATATATTTATATGACATGTATCTACAGTGTATTTGATTGGAAGCCATGATTTATTTCATCCCGAGCATGGGTATGCCCGCCTTGAAGAGACAATTGTTATTTTTTGCAGATGGCACCTCCTGAACTCTGGTCTCGGGCTCACTCGCTTCGTACATTGGTGAAGATTTTGTGATGTATTTCGGCCATGAGATTCTATTTTAACCTCACACATTAGGGGGCATCTATTATAACCCTAAATTTCTCTACATATGCATACCTGGCATTTGGCCCTCTTCTTAAAAACTCATTTTTGAAGATGTACACGCCCTGCACCAACACTACCCGCATACACACACCTATTTCACCACTATAGTCCATGAACGTACGCATGCTACACCACTAGAACCTGCATATACTTGCAAACTTTGCAAAAATTAAAAAGTTGCAAGGAATTCGTTGAGATAATGGGCTATTTGGTAGTTTCCCAACTAATCCACTGCCTATAGCCCATCACCCAACCGAATAACCATACTTTTGTCATATAAAAGGAGGTGTTAGGATCTCATTCCACATATAGACATAAGAACAATGAAACTATGCCCATTTCACATCCCTTCCTTTCCCCAATCATTTGCAGCCTTGTTGTGAGAATTGCCTCAGAATTCCTCATTTTCTGCTTTTTCCTCCATCAGAACCCATTTCATTTCCCAAGAAGAAGGTTGAGAGGAGAAAGATACACGGAGGTGCACTTGGAGCTTGGTGAAGAGGAGCCCGGACCAGGTTCAAGGAGCAGTAGACGACTTTGGTTGTAAGTGATCATTGTATTATCAATAAAAGAAGTACTTTTCTTGTCCCAAAACATGATGCGTCGAATGCATGAAATGTATTATTGTATTTATTATAGCCGACTTTGGTTTTATTGTATTTATGTTTTTATTCTAACATATAACCCTCATTTATGTATGAAATGTATGCTTGTATCTTTTTGTTTGTCTTTCTTTGAATGAAGGCCAACCTTGGGAGGAGGTTTGCAGTCAGCGAAGCCTTCAAGTGTGAGAGGATTGTCATCGGACATAGAGTAAAGGTACAGTTACCTGATCCTTCTCATTTTTATTTTCTTGCATAAGTCTGGGGTAGTTAGAGAAGTAGGAGACTTTTAACTGGTTATTCATCTACCTACATTGTAAATTATGGTGTAGCCATAGGGGGGGGTTCCCACTAGCAACTGGGATGGTTGCTGGAGAAGGTGGTGATGTATAAGTTGAAGTAGGAGATATATGGGGGCTTATTACCAGAAGATTTTCAAAAACAATAATCTCATGTTGCTTCTTGTTGAGGACAAGGGCAACCTTTTCATATGTAGGCTTGCCTTTGGATGGAAAGGGGTGCCTCTAAGAAATGGTAGACTTCCTTAGTTGTCTCTCTGGATCATAAGTTGTGAACTTTCCATTAAGCTCAAGGTTGTCCTTTGAGGATTTAGTATTCTCAAAGTCTAATTTCCTGAATCCCTTCTTTGGAGCCAGAGCTCCTTAATAGATCTACATTCAGTGAATTCGTCAGGTGAAATATGGCAATCATTTTTGTGCCTAATATTTGTTCACCATCAAATATCAGATCCGATCATTGTCATTCTCCCACAAAAATATTCTTTGTTACTCCATTCCCCTGAAATGGAACTAGAATGCATTGTTCCTAAGGTTTTCACTTGAATTCTAAGGGTAAAGCTAGGCCACCTCAATTGTTGGAATGATTGGTTTTTTATAGGATTGATTGGTTTTTTTTATGGTCAACTAATGACTAAGATTTCAAGGACCTGTATATTTTTGGATTCTTCAATAACATCAGCTACAATGTTTTCCTTAGCTGGTGGCATGCATTCTGGTAAGAATATAAAGATATAAAGATAAAATAGACGAAATATTAACAAGTATAGAATTTGTCACTTGTTGTATGAACTTTCAAACTTGAAATAATATTTGAAATCCAAAACATGTACCTGAACACAAATTCTCCAAACATGTTGTATGAAATTAAATAATTTACTAAGACAATAGCTAAAATCAGGTTGTGTGTTAGTAAATAATTCACTGAGATAATAGTTGTAATGTTCCCAAGTGGTTTGGCTTGGAAACTTAGTGTTTTTGGATAGTGTTGTTTCTTCAAACAGTTTGCATGCATAATGCTTATGGTGTAGTTTATGGTATGATTATGTTCATTTTTGAAGCCAATGATTGCATATGATAATCTAATAGGATAATAAAAACACTTAAACAAAAACCCATGAAGAAAAATACAAGAAAATAGCCACAAATCAGATCTGACCTTTATTTATATGATAAAATGCTTCTTAAAGGAAATATATAGATCATATTAATATGTTGGTTGTAGATGGCACCCAATGGAAATATATGCAATTCCAAACTCCTACCAAACACTTCCCAAACACTTCCTAGGTTGCAAGAAGAAGATTTTATAGATCAAGTAATGTCCCTTGTTGAATACCAAGATTCCTTTGTTGAAGTTGCACCCTTACTAGCTGTAGACTCCCAAGGTAAATCTCTCTCTTCATATTTGGCTCCCAAACTCCAAATAAATGTTTTGATATTGTATTATAGGTGTTTTTGAACATATATGAGAAGTCTCTTTTGTTGTATGTGGGAAATGAGGCTCCAAAACACTATATCTCTAACCCAAGTTGCGCCCTCCTTGAGGAAATTCTCCCAGATCTGAAAAATGATAAATTTGGAGGATAAGAAACCCCCACAAGTGCCAAAATAGGTGATCTGATGATGGAAAAGAGCCTCCAATCAAAATATGGCCCAAAACCAAGCTCCACAAACCAAATCGAACTCTCCTTTGCTAACTGGTGTTCCCTCTCTATAGAAAAACCCTCTGTGTTGTGCCCTCTTTCATTGATTGATGATTGGAATGGATATGAACCAAGATAGAATGGTGAGGGAGGGATCTTTTACCTCCTTTTCCAAGATTGGATCAATAACAAAAAAATATTTCACTCCCTTGTTGATCTCTATGGTTTATTTAGTCAAAACCCTCAAAACCCCCAAGTACCATGGGCTCTCTAGCTAAGAAGCCAGACATCAAAATGAAATTTAACATAATGAGAGAATAGAAGCCCCTAGCGCTCTTTTATACCCATGTTCATATTTTCTCTCCAAGTGACTTTCAATTTACTTTTAATATTCCTTCATAAAATCACTTTATTAATTAATTAACATTTTTTCCTCTAAAAAGTGATTTATTTGTCCTTATGGCTTCTCTGGCCACTGAAAGTCACTTCTCATCATATTATCCTGTAGTTCTCTTCCTCCCGATTCTAATGAGCTATTACACAAAGATTTTTCTTCGAGTATTATTCCCAAAATGACCTCCTTAGTGAATTTAATTAAAATATCCTCCATAATAACTCTAAATTACAGAAATCGTCAAAATGCAATGAAACCAAAGACAAGTTGTGTGGAATGGATCATGCTGATGAAATATCATAAATGATGTAAGTCGATCCCAATAAAACCCCTCAATAACTCTTGATATCACTATCACCCCCAACTGGCTACTTTGATAAGCATCACAATCTGTAACATAAGTAAGTCCAAAAATGGGTACATTATAGCCCTCCCTACTCAAATATTGCTTTTCCTCAAGCAATAACTGAATTAATCTATGTATAATACTAGGGTCCCATATCCACATGTGTGACATGTAGTACACTCCCCTCAAAACATGGTCCCTTCAAGTGCTCACACACATGACACCTGAATGCTCTTGATGAATAGAATGATCATGTGTAGTAGATCCTCGATCAACTCCTCAAGCAATTTATCCACTCAGATCTCAACTCCATCAAACTATGGAATACTAAGAACTCCAATCCATGGATCTCAAATCAATATGTGAACTTTAGTTCCTCGCAAAGTATAGTCATGTAAGACCTCAACACCAAGAGTCTCCTGAAGACCCCCAACCAATAAAACAAATAAATACAATATCCATCCCTCAAGGGATCCCTCATCCAAGAAAATATCTAAGCTATCGTACTCTCCAAACTCAACATTCAAATAAGGGTGGCTACAGAATCATGCCCTGACTCATGATGCTGACATACCAAACATTCCCCCATGTGCCCCATGACAACATCCTTGAGACCCTCCTAGGAGAATCTCTCTCTGATCTGCTGACAAGTCCTAAATGGCCAAGTTGTCCAACCATAGGTACAACATGTACAGTCCTCAATATCTCTAATGATGTCTATTGCGACCATACATCCTTCCAACTAACCTCATAGTCCTCATCAGAGGCATCTGTCCTACTCTTCTCCTCGTCCTCATCCCGTTGAGACTCTGGATCTATATCCACCTCTGGAATGTCCTCTGTCCCATGGTTGAATATGTTATACATCACGCCCAAGGCCTCGTCTTCCTGTTTCAGTTGAAACTCCCTTATTTGGATGCATGTAATGGAGTATCCCCTATCAATAGGTCTCTCTCTAGTGATTGTCCATGCACTATGCAACTGGCTATCTCCTCCAACTCTATTGTATAAAATCAAAATATCATGGAAGGATAACAAAAATACCTGCAACTATGCATAGGAATGGAAAGTATCATATGTGTTGGTCAACCCCAAAGGATTGACCAAAAACTCATCCACCAACACCCATGGTGAATAGTCACCTGAACTCCTCACTAATCTTAAACCATCGAGTACAACAGTAGGTAACTCCACAAATTGATGGCCAATCACACTCCCTCTAACATCACACATCAGATTGCTACTATTGAGAAGGTGATATCCCATATCCATATACTACTGCAAGGGAGAGGAATCTCCATGCTCCACTAAGTATGTATCCTCCCTACACTCCAACTCATCCTCCTGGATCCCATTGTACACATATACATGGCCCTGTGAACTACCACTCATCACTATATGCCCCTGTATATGCATGCAAGCTCTTGTCTCCTCCTGCATCATCATGTATCCTAGGTGTACTACTAGTTCAACTTCTACATGGATTTCAACCAATCCTGGAACACAAATGGAAGTGTCCTCATAACTACCCCTAGCTCTAAAATTCCCATGTGTATGTGTATTACCAATTGTCTCAGAACCCCTCATGAAAGGTGGCCCCTGTGACACATGGACATCCTCCCACATATCCATATCACATCTCTCCACACTCATCAGTGATCCTGGGTACTCCTCATGCTCCTCCATCAACTAGCACTCCTATTCCAAACCACCAACATCCTCTAGCAAAGTGTTTGAAGTATATATTTGAATCTCTGTTGAGATAGATGTAGTGGATCCCTAACTATCCTCCTCAAGGAACTCCTCTAATATGGACCCTAATTCTTGAAGGGTTGTTTGTGTGCCTTCCAAGAATCCTTGTGTGCTTACCAACTCATGAGTGAGTTGGTCCACCTTAGTATCCTTCTCCCTCAGTGCCCTGTGATACATCTCTCCAACCTCTAAGAGTTAATCTTTATCCATAAGTAGCAGATGGTATTTGGTCCTCATCACACTCACTCTCTCGTTGATTTTATGGAATTCATGAAGGGAAAGATCCCCATACGAACTATTATGTTCCATCGAGGCCCTCCAGCAATATCCTTCCACCAATGTGTGTGTATCATCAATGTGTCTAATGGATGCCATGATCATGTCCTCACTGAATATCAATTGTCCTATCAAGTATCGTGGCTCTTGATCACAATCCTATTGAGGTGATACCTCATGACACCCACTGCTAATGTCGATAGTGGAATCCTAATCAACACACTCCTAAAGAGATGAGGCACTGAATTGTCCACTGTCCTCTGTGCTATAGACTCCTCTCATTTTCCACTGTACAACATCACCTATGGCTACCTCCATATTAACCATCATGTATCATGTATGTACATTTGTATCCTCCTCTGCACTCACCCTACTAATATCATCTGCACTCGAATCCCATACAGATGTGTCCAAAGATCTGAAATGGTCTTCCCGACCAACAAGGAAACCATCCTCGTCACTGTAGACTAGCCCCGTAAGTAAGTATCCCATCAACATGTCAGACTCCCCAACCTGATATATCAATAGACTCCCCAAAAGAGGTGACTCACTCTCCCCATACTGATGGGTATGAAAATGGTCATCTGACTCCAAGTCATGCCTCTCCTCCTAGGCCTTGTTGGAAACCACCAATTCTGACGATTTTTATCACATTTAAAAATCATCACAAAGAGATAAAACCTTTATGTAGCTCCTCCTCCTTACAATTATAAACGTTTCTGTCTTTTGGCTTCAAGACGATGTATTGGGATAAAATTATCTTATGAGTTTTTCATTTAAATTTTATCTTGTTTTGTTTAAAATTCATGACTGGAAGCATGAATATTAAACAAAAACTTGGCTTGGGTAATGATTTTGTAGTTTGTATTTTCTACCTAAGAGATTACACCTTGAGTTGCTAAGTTTTTTAAACTCATTTAATTCACTACCACATTTTCATGTATTATAGGAATTATGACTTAATCGGTTCTATGGGTTATTTTTTGGTTTCAGTTTTCTGAAATTTATGAACATGCAGAACCTTGGATTAGCATTTGATATGTGCTTCATGCTCTCAGGAGTCATATCGTTGTCATATCACTTGGTACAGGCCTAATGTGCCTACGACTACACCTCACCCTACAGTTCTGTACTTTAATAACCCCCATTCATTGTTTGAATTGGCATTTGATAGTGGTTGAGGGTTTGATTTTCATTATGTGTAATGGCTCATAGATTTTCATGTCCCCTAGTTTTCTGTCTCTCCAAACTTAAGTTATCAGATATGATAGTCTCCCATTTTCGTAGGTATTGGGCCATTGTGTTTTTCACAGACCTCCCCTTGCTACTCGTTTATTAGATGTCAAAGCCTCCCTCCTGTGATATCTACTATCTCTATTTGACAGTGACCATGGCTCCTGTGGTTCGAATTGAACCAAGTGACTCTGCGTTTTTTTTTTTTTTTAGACCATAATTACATACCCGTGACATGTTTTTGCGGGAGGCTTTCTAGGCAAACAGTTAAGAATTTGGGAAACTATCAGAAACTCATTTCAGAAATGGGGTCATTTACCTTCCATGTGGGCAATTTTTCTAGAAACTGGACTGTTTCAGAGATACGTCTAGTTATTTGGAGGGAAAAATCTCAGAGTTTTTGTTGTGGTTGAGGTAAGCATTTTTTTTTTCTCAGAGATTTAAGCATGTTCATGGTTTTTTTGGGGGGTTTCAAGTTATCCATGCCTCTCTACTTGTTCATGAATCTGCGTAAAATGTCTAAAATTTATCAGAAGCAGAGTCTAAATCCTTTGTCTTGGTCTCACACGAATTCTGTTGTTGTCACTTTTAGCTCATATTGGGGATACTTGGGAAAGATTCCTAAGTCGGAGCAATTTTGCCCAACCTCAAAACACAGTCGACTCACCTTTGTGTTCTAATCTAAACCTCATTTTTTATAATCTTGTGACCGAGAGTCAAGGTTTCGATTCACATAATGATTGTGAAATTAATGAATCTATGTCTGTTTCTTTGCAAACCCCCATGCGTAAAAAACCATGTTGTATTTTTTTAGCCCAGAAAATCATTGGAATAGGTAGTGGATGTGTTGAAAGAAAGGATTCTTCCTACCCCTGCTATCGATCCGAGTCAAGGTTTTATTGGCAAACCAAATGTTAAGAAAATTCACAAAAAAGAAGAAACAGGGTAACTCAGATTCGAGATTTACAAACAAGAGGATTAAGAAGCCTAATAATATGATCATTAAAAAACTAAACAAATTTCACCATCATAAATTCAGATTTGTCAAATTGTTGAAATAGTAAATAGTTGTTTGTTTTTTTATTTGATTATGTTTGAAAAAATAAAATAAATAGATTTTTTATTTTGATTTTTACTATTTTAGACTACCTTCAGAATCCTCTAGCTTATATATTTCTAAATGTTAGTTGGCATTGTTTCTGAATAACAATTTCGTTTTGCTATCTCCGGGAAAATGATGATCATGGTGCTATTTATATGGAGAAACTACCTTGGATCATGCGTTTTTTAGTTCTGTAGTTTCTTTCTTTTATTTTGATAAAACTTTTTTATTATGCAATACATTTTGATAAACCAACTCCTACATGAATGGTTTCCTCTTACACTATTTTTGTAAGACAATCTATTTTGGGGGGATTACACTCTATCTTGCATGATAAGAGTTTATGAATCCTAAACTAGTTTAAATAGTGATCAATGTTAGTAGTAAAGACATCTTTTGGCTAGGATACATTATGGACATATGATTTTGAAGACTGATATGGAGAAGTTGCTCACCATTTGGCTTTAGACCTATGTGACGCTTACCCCATTATGTTTTTGCCTCCATCTTATGAAATGTTATTACATTTGATGCAGATTTAGTCTGGTTATCGTATGGTATTTCATATTATTAAGTATTTTGATGATGTCTATAATTTGTTGTTCCCTTTTACATCTGTGATCAATCTACCATTTAATTATTGTCGAATTATTCTAGATATTAAATGATGGATTACATTAATGCTTTCAATTGATTTTCCTCTCTTTATAAGTATTGATTATCATAAGGTCATCAGATCTGTATATTTATCATTCTGTTGTTATATTCTTGCTCCAATGCATATTTGAGTTTGTTCTGGGATTATTAGCATTGTTCTATTATAGGTTTTCCTCATACGCGGGACAATGAGGAGTTTTGAATTGCACATGAAGATAAATTCAGCTTGGTCAATTAGTTACAGGTTAGTTTACTTGTTATTTAGTTAAATGATTTATTAATGAAATAAGAACAGCTTGAATTAGCTTTGACTATTTATCTATTCTTATTTCAATTATATTGGATTATCATTCATTAGTGTTAGACTTTTAAATATTCAACAGAAAATAGAAAAATGTATGTGCTTTCTTTATCTCTCTTATAAACACTTTCAAAAGCATTTGTTTCACAAGATTTCAAGTAAATCTTGTACGTTGTACATAAATTGTTTATAATCATATGCACATATTCGTGTTTCCATTTGAACATTTGTAATTATTAAAATTATATTATTAGTATCATATCTTTATAGATTAGTTTCTTTTCTTTTGTTATTTTAATGACTTTAGTTGGCCAACAGAGCCATTAAACCTGTCGGGTCATTTCATTCGAAATGGATTGGGTTATTTAGACAACCCTGGTTCGGATTTGACCTTCTAGTTGATGGTGTGTTATTTACGCTCGTCAACAAATGGTGCTAGAAGGAGGTCCAGACTGACAAGTTGGCCTTGTAGGAGTCTTTACTTTGAATATGTTTAATTCCTCATGGCTCCCCCAATCATTGTGTTGTAACATGCTTTCCACTTCTCATTACCTAATATTCCCAACGAGATAGTGTCTCGCTTATACAAAGTCACCTTTGATGGTGGGGGGGATGTATCTGCTAAAGACCACATTAACAAGTTTTGGTGTAGTTGCATCAAGCATGGTATTTGTGATTTAAAGGTTTTATGCAGATTGTTCACTTTTACTTTTAGGGGTCAGATTAAACATTGGTTTGAGTCTTTTTCAACATATCACATTTTTTATTGGTTTCAATTTGTAGAGGAATTTTTAGATGCTTTTGAAATCTATGATTACAATCAATTGTGTAAAGAATTTTAGACTTTGCTAATCAATGACAATTCATCTCCAGAAGGCTTTTCAACAAGAATCCATCATGTTCTCTATAAATTTAATCTTGATGACATGTCATTTGTACTAAATATCCTCTATGATGCTTGCATCCCTTTCATCCAGTCATATTCAATCGTGAATGATGAATCAGTTACAAATACTATCACTCTATTGCGAGAAGAATTTTGTTCATGGCATGAGAAGAATCCATTCAAAAATTTTTAACAAGCAAGGGAGGTAGAATCTATTGAAAAGTTTCTTACAGAAAATCAATTTGGTTTTTCCTTTGAATCGTTGTATTTTTAGTCCTCGTCCATCATGGAAGAAGATTTGATGTTGGGTCAAGGTTCATGTCCATATTCTTATAACTCTTTCTCTAATCAGTATTTAAATTCAGTTATTGAAGAACACTTAGGTGATGAAAATGATATTAATCATTCTAACATTCCAATGAAACGGGTTAGAGATGTAAATCTGCAATTGGAAGAAGAAACCTTAAACCTTCATCCTCAAATCGTACCTTATCAATAGGAAATATTAGATGTTTGTCACGAAATTTTTGAATTATCTATCATACATGAGGCAAATTTAGACGATCATATTATGTTGAAGGATTTATCACCAAAACAGAGTGAAAGTTTTAAGGAAAGTGAAGAGGAATGTCTTGAGAATACCATTGTTAAATATCATAGCTCAAGTGATTATTTTCATGTTCTTATTTCTGATTCATTTTACTGTTTATATCCCGATTTCTTCTTAGATTTTGGTGGACTTGATACTTTACCCACAGTATATTACTCTTTTCCATCACAATCAAATCTTTTCGATATGCCAAAATTTGATGAAATTAATTCCGAACGTAAGATTTATGAAGTCGGATTTGACACTCTTTCACTTTCGTCACTCGCATGGAAAAATGACATGTTGCAAGATGATTTTACACGATTTATTTTTGAAAGAGAGAATGCACTCATTCTTATGGAGATCAAATATTCTACATTGCATATTCGTTCTTTGATTAGTTCCAATTTTAATATTTATTTTTCACATTTTGAAACGATCAATCTCATCAAAGGAAGCATTCAAACCAATAATCTAATTGATGTCATGAATCCTCTTATGATGTGTTCCCCATTGATATATCCATTTCATCAAAGTCATATTTTTCATCCTAATTTTTATGACAGGATCTTAGAATGTCTTGAAGATTCGTATCTAAAAAATATTCATAATAAAGATAAAATTGTTCTTAATTTGTTTTTACCTAAATATCTAGGAAGTAAGCATGACATATTTCTCTTAGATCCTCCATGTGAAGAAATTGATGAAAACTTGGAGAATTGTCAGGAGGATGGGGAAATTCAGCCTTGGATGATGGTTATGTCAGGTCCCCATAATCTTGAAAATTTTTTCAAACTTACACTCGTCCATGCCATTATGACCCATATCACGACAAGATTGCAGAATGGTTGGAGGATTCATACGTCAAGAAGTTTCAAAAGAATGGTAAGGTTGTGCTTTCTTTGTTTTTAAATGAATATACAGAAGGTAAGCATAACATATTTCTTCTGTATATGCAAATACTACATTCTTTTTTTCTGATTTTCAACTTTCTACGCCTTGCAGGATTAAAGATGCTCTTTTGGCTACACTGGAAATACGATTTTACTTAGTGTTTTGATCTATTTAGTAGTTAGAGTAGGTTTCCTTTAGTTTTGTTTCTAACTGTTTCTCTTTGTAATAATGTAGTTATGAACACAAGTGGGTGCACCAAGAGAACCATAATATGAATGTTGTCAGGGAAGTCCACTTTGACCCTTTTCTCTCATCTTTTTGTTGAACATTTCTTTTCAAAAACGTAGTATCATCATGAAAATTTTAAATGAAAAGTAAAGAGATAAGTAAATTTGAACTGTCAATTCAACCCTAACCCAAAGTGCCACAAGTAGGACCTCACTCATATTAATAAGGATTTTTCTCTTTTTCTTTTAGTCTCTCTCAAGAGATATTTCGCTTGATGATTTCAAATCCACCCTCTTGTAAATATTTTTTATTTTGTTTTTTGTTTTTTATTTTGGTTCTTTTCATTTTGTTTGATTTTGATTTGTTTTCTAAATAATCATGTCTAAATCACCATTCATTTGTTGAAGGGAATCATAACTCTTATTCTTTAGCAGTAGTTGATAACTTTTCAAGTACCTGAGTAGTAAGTGCTAAAACTCAGATCAGCAGAGGGAAGTTTATGTTCAAACAGTGTTCCTGGTTTCTCATTAAAATCATAGGAAAACACGATTATCCTTAACAAACTTATAACACCACCCCTTGTTTTAATGAGAACAACTCGGTGTGCTTCCCCATCCTAGGGATGATTTCTTAACAGAAATATAACTGTCCAAATCATGATGGAATTCATCAAAACAGAAAAATAATGTGTAAATGATCAAACTTTTCATTCCAAACTATGAGATTTTCAGTATCACCCCACTCTCTTGAATATCATGAAGTTTTTGGAAATTATAAAAAAATTATAGAGAGTTGAAATAAATACAATGTGTGGGAAGTGTTTACAAACCCGTCGGGACACTGAACAGGTCTAATGGCAGCGGGTAAATGCACTCATGATACCAAGGCAACTTCATCGGGGCACTGAACAGGCCTGCTAGCAGCGAAGCAATGTCGGGTTTGAGAAGATTCTCAAGTATGTCTTTTAATTTGATCAAGTGTGAAGATGTTTTTATCATGAATGGACGACTCTTGGATAGGATAGAGGTACTAGAGTGGGTTAAATGACATCCCTGCCGAGGCTATGGACGCCTACTGGTAGCAGTGGCCATGTCAACGGTATCAAAGTCATCTGTATAAACATTGCTACACCTGTAATCTAAATAGGATACCAGATTACATCTTCGGATAGAAATACATCCAATGATAAACTGCGTTATTTTCTGAGTTATGATTGGAACGCTTGATATGTCGTTAACTTTTTCTAAATATTTATTTTATCTATGCCCCTGACATAAATCTTCTGGTGATGCAGAGATAACTGCTTTGCCCAACGTGTCTCCATTCTTTGCAGCCACCAATTCTGTCGATTTTTATCACATTTAAAAATCATCACAAAGAGATAAAACCTTTCTATAGCTGCCTCCTCCTTACATTTATAAACGTTTCTATCTTTTGGCTTCGAGACGATGTGTTGGGCTAAAATTATCTTATGATTTTTTCGTTTGTTTTGTTTAAAATTCATGACTGCAAGCATGAATATTAAACAAAAAATTGGCTTGGGTAATGATTTTGTAGTTTGTATTTTCTACCTAAGAGATTACACCTTGAGTTGCTAAGTTTTTTAAACTCATTTAATTCACTGCCACATTTTCATGTATTATGGAAATTATGACTTAATTGGTTCTATGGTTGACTTTTTGGTTTCATTTTTTTGAAATGTATGAATGCGTAGAACCTTGGATTAGCATTTGATATGTGCTTCATGCTCTCAATAGTCATATTGTTTTCATATCACTTCATACAAGCCTGGTGTGCTTGCAACTACACCTCAACCTGTTGTCCTGTGCTTTAATGACCCCTTGTTATAACCCTAAATTGCACCAGACATGCATACCTGGTATCAGGCCATCTTACTTGCTATTTTTTCCAAGCCATCATTGAACAACTCTTCTAAAAAAACATTTTTTTGAAGATGTACGCACCTTGCACCACTATTGCCCACATACATACGCTAGCTGCACCATTACAGCCCACGTATACTCACAAAATTCACGAAAAATAAAATATTGCAAAGGGATACAGGATTTTGGGCCGTTTCTAATCTTTTGACTGCCCATAGCCGGTCACCCAACCGGATAACTATCTTTTTGGCCTATAAAAGAAGGTGTTGGGGTCCCATTCCAAAAAAAAGAATTAGAGAAAACAAGCTCTGCCCATTTTAGTACTCCCCCTTTGCCCCAATATTTTGCAACCACATTGTGAGCTTGAGCCAGAATTCCTTTTTCAACCATTTTCCTCCATTGCAAACGCTTGCCATTTCCCTAGAGAGAACTGAAGAGGATAAGAATACATGGAAGCACTTGGTGCATGGTTAAGAGGAGCCTAGGACCGAGTTGGATGAGCAGTTGTTGGTCTCATATTGTAAGCGACTTTCTGAGATTAATATAAATAAATACTTTTTCCGTCCCACCAAATGATGTCTTCAATATTCATGATTTATTTGTATTTTTGTTATGATATCTAACCCACTAATCCATATATAGAATGCATGCTTGTAATTTATTGTTTGTATTTTGGTGAATGCAAGTTGGCCTTGGGAGGAGATCTGCATTCAATAAAAAACTAAGCGCAAAGGTATCAACACCAGACGTGGAGTTTAAGGTAAGATTATCGGATCCCTATTCTTTTTTTTTTATGTATGTTTGTGGGGTAATGTAGGGATAGTTGTTAAAAGTAGAAGACTTTAGATGGTTAGCTCTGCCTGCACTTTAGAACCCTAGTGTAGTCTGTAGGGGGTTTTCCTACTATAGCACCCCCATTCATTGTTTGAATTTGCATTTGATGGTGGTTGAGGGTTTTATTTTTATTATGTGTAATGGGTCATAGATCTACATGTACCCTAGTTTTTTGTCTCTCCAAACTCAAGTTATCAGATATGACAGCCTCCCATTTTCGTAGGTATCGAACCGTTGTGGTTTTCACATATATTTCCTTGCTACTTGATTATTAGAAGTCAAATACTCCCTCCCGTTATATCTACTATGTCTATTTGATAGTGACCATGGCTCCTGTGGTTCCAATTGAACCAAATGACTATGAGTGTTTTTTTTTTTTAAACCGTAATTGCATACCTGAGACATGTTTTTGCGGGAGGCTTTCTGGGAAAACGATTAACAATTTGGGGAAACCGTCAGAAACCCATTTCCGAAATGGGGTCATTTAACTTCAATGTGAGCAAGTTTTCCATAAACTAGACCATTTTAGAGATATGTCTCGTTATTTGGAGGGAAAAATCTCAGAAGTTCTGTTACGGTTGAGGTAAGTGTTTTTTTTTTTTTTTTTCTTAGAGATTCAAGCCTGTTGATGGTTTTTTGGGGGGGGTTCAAGTTATACATGCCTCTCTACATGTTCATGAGTCTACATAAAATGTCTAAAATTGATCAGAAGAAGAGTTTAAATCCTCTATCTTGGTCTCATATGAATTCTGTTGTTGTCACTTTTAGCTCAGATTGGGGATACTTGGGAAAGCTTCCTGAGTCGGAACAA
>JASDQU010506714.1:32258-49427 GCA_032191745.1 Picea mariana
TTCGGATTTGTCAAATTGCCGAAATAGTAAATAGTTGTTTGTTTTTTTATTTGATTATGTTTGAAAAAATAAAATAAATAGATTTTTATTTTTTATTTTTACTCTTTTAGACTAGCTTCAGAATCCTATAGCTTATCTATTTTTGAATGTTAGTTGACATTATTTCTGAATATCAATTTCGTTTTTCTCTCTACAGGAAAATGATGATTATGGTGCTATTTAAATGCAAAAACTACCTTGGATCATGCGTTGTTTAGTTCTGTAGTTTATTTCTTTTATTTTGATAAACCAACTCCTACAGGAATGGTTTCCTGTTACACTATTTTTGTAAGACAATCTATTTTTTAGGGATTGCACTCTATCTTGCATGATAAGATTTTGTGAATCCTAAACTAGTTTAAATAGTGATCATTGTTAGTAGTGAAGACATATTTTGGATGGGATACATTATGGACATATGATTTTGAAGACTGATATGGAGAAGTTGCTCACCATTTGGCTTTAGACCTGTGTGACGCTTACCCCATTATGTTTTTGCCTCCATCCTATGAAATGTTATTACGTTTGATGCAGCTTTAGTCTAGTTATCATATGGTATTTCATATTATTAAGTATTTTGATGATGTTTGTAATTTGTTGTTCCCTTTTACATTCGTGATCAATGTGTCATTTAATTATTGTCGATTTATTCTAGATATCAAATGATGGATTACATTAATGCTTTGAATTGAGTCTCCTCTCTTTATAAGTATTGATTATCATAAGGTCATCAAATCTGTATATTTATCATTCTGTTGTTATATTCTTGCTCCAATGCATCTTTGAGTTTGTTCTGGGATTATTAGCACTATTCTGTTACAGGTTTCCCTCATATGTAGGACAGTCAGGAGTTTTGAATTGCATAGGAAGATAAATTGATCTTGGTTGATTAGTTACAGGTTAGTTTACTTGTTATTTAGTTAAATTATTTATTAATGAAATAAGAACAACTTGAATTAGCTTTGACTATTTATCTATTCTTATTTCAAATATATTGGATTAGCATTCATTAGTGTTAGAATTTTAAATATTCAACAGAAAATAGAAAAATGTATGTGCTTTCTTTATCTCTCTTATAAACAATTTCAAAATCATTTGTTTCGCAATATGTTAAGTAAATCTTGTACGTTGTACATGAACTGTTTATAATCATATGCACATATTCATGTTTCCATTTGAACATTTGTAATTATTAAACTTAAATTATTAGTATCATAGCTTTATAGATTATTTTATTTTCTTTTTTTATTTTTAGGACTTTAGTTGGCCAACGGAGCCATTAAACCCGTCGGGTCATTTCATTCCAGACAGCTTGGGTTATTTAGACAAACCCGATCTTGATTTGACCTTCCAGTTGACTGTGTGTCATTTACGCCCGTCAACAGGCCTATAGATCCATATGTCAAATACTACACAAGACTCCTCTACCACATCCAGAATGCCACTAATATCCTCATGTTTCATGTCTATCATAAGTCTCTGAGAAGGTAAGGACTATGCCACACTCAAATCCATAGGAAGATCCTCATCACCAATGCAAGTTTCTCTAGAAGTCATGTCATCTCCCAAAGGTGGGTCATCTAACCTATGAATCTCATCATTCCAAGGTGTGAATATATATGCACCCTCACAAGCACCATGGTCATCACTCTTTCCATCAAATGTGCAAGAGTCTTGGGACTTTTCTAATGAGGCATCTAAGGCCACATCCTCATACACATCCTCTTCATCGCTATCATAGTGCACCTCAATGTAATTCACTCTCCCTTTACCCATGCATTTGTGATCCGACTCCCAAGGTTATTTGCAATTGTAGAAACATTCCCTTATAGCATGTGGTGATGTATCTACCTCCTTGAATTCTTTGGATCTATTTTCCTTTTCTATGCTGCTCCAATAGTTAATTTCTTCCATCTTTTTAGCCTATAATGCAACCTCATATTTTCTCCACCTAGGATTTTTTATGGATACAAACTATTGGAATGTTACTTGATCCATGAATGTCTCACTAAGGGATTGATATTCATCATCAAAATATATGATCTCCTCTGCAAAATACATTTCTCCTCTAGATCATCAATTTTTATCATAGGTTGGCGAGGAATTTCACTCTAATACCATTGTAATGTTCCCAAGTGGTTTTGATCTGGGATCTTTTCATTGAAGTGACTTATAAAGAATTGCATGAAATTAGAATAAATTAAAGTGCACCATTAAAGAAGGAAAATATCAATAATGAAGAGACATAAGCATCAAATTTGAACACAAAAAACTTGATAACGGAGTTCGTCCCTAGTGGACTACGTCTCCGGATCCTGCTCTCAAATGGGTAGGCCTTTTTATTAGCTCAGCAAAAGAATTTGGAAAAATACATAAGTATACCTCATTCTGAAATCAAGCAGTAGAATTTTAGCTCATATCAGAAACTAGACAACACCACTGAATTTGTGGCATCGAATTACCCAAAAATGACTGTCTCCATGCTTCAATCCGACTCTGGCACTCCCAGGCCCAAGAAAAAATCTGTCTCAATTTTCATGCCCTACAACCTCCAATAAATGTTGAGAAAAATATCTCCAAATTCATCTCGTTCCGTACCCTCATGCACCCCCTCCCAACGGCACTGGGTGGGTTCACTTTTTAAACAAAAAACCTAGCTTTGTAATCAATAGAAGCCGTTGGCCATTTGGTTAGCAGAGCATGTGTTAAGGCATGTATAGAGGGGGAGGTCTCGAGGTTGAGTCCATGGGTCTCCCCTTTTGGGTATTCATTGTAACAATGCATATATTTGAATGTGGTTGTTCCCATTAACTTTAGAAGTGGTTAAATCTAATGGTTGGTCACCAGATTTGGCGGACCCATCAACCCTTTTAATAAAAAAAAATTGAAAATTCATTCTCAAGTTGTCATTGGTCATTTTCCCACTGCCACATGGCATCCCATGACTGGGCCATGTGAAAACCAACCATTGGTCCACATCAACCACTATACAATCACCCTTCCATGTCAACGTACGGTCTTCCAGCTCAGCCTTCCATGTCACCGTATGTTGGCATAGGGAAAAACCAAGGGTTCAATGCTACAACAATGCACCAACAAAACCCTAACTATCGACCCTTTCAGTAACACTTGCGAAGCATATGAACTCTCACCCGAGGTAGAGGCAGGGGTGGTTGCAAGAATCAGGTGTCTGCAACCTTAGCTGGGACACAAATTTGTGATTATATCATTTACAGGGCACTTAGCATTGATCATTCGTCAATATTCAACCCTTATTATACTTCGCAGATGGCACAGAGCATCGCAACATTCACTTAGATCTAAGATATTTCAACACTTAGCAATAGTAAAATAGATCAGATCTTGTAGATCAACACTAATCATCTTCATACATGTCAGATTTAACATACACGCATCTAAGAAGCACAAAGCATAAGGAGATCTATCTATCAAGCACTTAGCAAAATAGGAATAAACACATCAGTCGAAGCACAAAGCATAACACACATATTTACATGGTTCACCCCCACCCTGGGGCTACGTCCACCAACCCTTCTTCCTTATTAGCGTCTTCAATCAGTTACAAGCACAAAGCTACAAAAACCCTTCTTCGCATAGGATAGAAGATCTGCACATCTTGCTAGATCCTTCTTCATTGCACTACAACACAAAGCCTTCTATAACTTCTTACATCAACTTGCACTTATTTCTGCAAGCCTTTCACAATCATGCACAGAGCACTTACAATCCACTCTAGCACTTATCTCATTAATCCACCCTCTCTAATTACATCACCTAGCTACTTATTTATACATTACAAAAGTGGGCCTAAGCATGGGTAAACCCATGGGCCGACATCCCTTTCCCATTACATATTCCCAAAAACCCTAAAAGGACCCAAAGTGGGCCAAGATCTCGTGATCTCTGCTTTGTCTTGTGCACCTTCTTCAACTGGCTTTTGAAGACCCAAAAACGGTCAAATATGACCAAGTATCTCCCAAAACTTGGTCAAGGGCCAACAGGCCCTCGACACTCACCTATGACTCATCTTGAGTCACTCAGGTCTGTTCAGTTTTTCTTCGAAGGCCTCGAGCTTTTCTCGAGCTACTTTGACTTGCTTCTTTTCTTTGGATTCCTACTTGGCGAACTCCTCAATCACTGCATCATTCACTGGTCCTTCCAAGCGTTGTTTTGTTGTGATGGAAACTTTTTATAGTTCTTCTCCTTCGCTCTCGACTTCTATAAACAATAGGCATGCCTTGTCTTGCACAGGTTGAAGTCATTGGTTGACTTCCATAACCTTGCTTTGAATTGTATGTATCTGTTGCTGGGCAGTGCATTGTTCATGGAACCTCTTCATTCTTTCTATAGCCGATAGAGCCTTCAACTGCGTCTGAAATGTATTTGCATGTTGCTTCGCCTATTGGAGTTGCAACTCCAATTTATGGAATTATGGGTTCTCGATTAGGTTCTCATATATCTGCGCACTTCTTCTACTTAACTATTTGCATTCCTCAGTGAGTGCTTTAATCCTTTCTACTGTTCTCCGGGCAGTCATTTTTCGCTGGTCACGCACTTATTGCGGGGTACTTGGTATGGTATGAAGCTCTAAGTCCATGAATCTTTGTTGAAGTTGCTGAATAACTTTAGCAGGATTCATTACTTGGCATTCTATGGGTTCTTCTGCCTTCTATTCTAATCCGGTCACAGAGCAAAATGCTCTGTTGACAGCTTCTTCAATCCCAATCTGCTTCGCAAGTAGCTACTCTTTTTCTTTTTGGATCTTCGCTCTATCTTCTTCAAATTTTTCTTGGAGAGCATCCTTCTCTTGTTGCATAGCTCAGCATTGCTCGATGATTTCCTCCTATGCTTTCTTTAAGGCTTGGGTGGCCTACGCTATTTCTTCTTATGATTTTCGAAGGCGTACTTTGACTATGTTAGCAATATTGCAGAGTTAAAATGGTTCATCTCCCTCTTCTGATGTTCTTTCTGGCAGGGGTGCAGTGGAGACTATGTGGCTAGACTGGAGGGCTTGTTGTACTCCTTGGAGATCGATCTCAATTCTGTTGTACATTGTCTCTTGCTTAGCTTCCTGCTTTTCTGTTATCTCTTCTATAGCTTCGTTCATAGCTGCAATGAGGAAACTAAAGTCATCTGGAGTTAGCGTGGTCTGCAGCTTAGTTACGGGTTCTTTCGATTTCTTCCAGGAGGAAGGTTTCAGAGGTGAACCCTTCCTTTTATTTATGATTTCTACTTCGTCTCCTCGTGTCTGTTCAACTTCTTCTAAGTATTCACCATTGCCTCCTTTCTCTGGTGTAATGGATGCTGTCCTTACAGATCTGTTGTCTACATCTTGGATTTCCTCATCCTTCTTTGTCTTGCTAGGTCCAAGTGTATTCTACGCAGCTTCTAGGCTATCGATGTCTGAGATATCTGCAGGATATACTGAAACAAGGAGGTCCACCGACCATTCCTTGGTGATTTCTTCTAGGTATTCTTCTATTAACTTGTAGTATGACTGCAACTATTGTTTATTCTCATCTGCATGTGGTGTGATATAGATGAAATGGTTGTCTGCGCTGAACTTCATCAAAGGCCGGAACCAGTAGAGAGCATTTGGGGCTATGCAAGGTTCTCCTCCTATGGCGATCTTAAACTGATTATAGTATGTATGGAATACAAAATTTGACTGTCATTTCTTGTTCATGTCACTAGAATACCATAACGTGATGAACTTCGCGACCAAGGGCTCAAAAGGTTCGATGTCTGGGAAGGTCGCACCTTTCAACATCTCCCATGCGACGAATGTGATTAGGATGAGAAGCCAACTAAAGTGGAACTCATATCCTAGATCTTGTGCTTCTCTGCAATCAAGTCCCGACAACAGAACCACTTGTTGGCACAGGGGCAGACCCAGGGTTCAACACTACAAAAATGCACCAACAAAACCCTAACTACCGGCCCTTTCAGCAACACCTGCGAAGAAAATGAAGTCTCACCCAAGGTAGAGGCAGGGGTGGTTGCAAGACTCAGGTGTATAAAACCTTAGCTGGGACATAGATATGTGATTATATCATTTACATGGCACTTAGAACCGATCATTAGTCAATATTCAACCCTTATTATACTTCGCAGATGGCACAGAGCATCGCAACATTCACTTAGATCTAAGATATTTCAGCACTTAGCAACAACAAAATAGAACAGATCATGTAGATCAACACTAAGCATCTTCATACATGTCAGATATAACATACACAGATCTAAGAAGCACAAAGAATAAGGAGATCTATCTATCAAGCACTTAACAAAATAGGAATAAACACATCAGTCGAAGCACAAAGCATAACACACAGATTTATGTGGTTCACCCCCACCCTGAGGCTACGTCCACCAACTCTTCTTCTTTATTAGTTTCTTCAATCAGTTACAGACACAGAGCTACAAAAAACCTTCTTCACATAGGACAAAATATATGTGCAGCTCACTAGATCCTTCTTCCTTGTGCTACAACACAAAGCCTTCTATAACTTCTTACAACAACTTGCACTTAGCTCTACAAGCCTTTCACAATCATGCACAGATCACTTACAATCCATTCTATTACTTAGCCCATTAATCCCCCCTCTCTACTTACATCACCTAGTTACTTATTTATACATTAAAAAAGTGGTCCTAAGCCTGGGTAAACCCATGGGACGACATCCCTTTCCCATAACATATTCCCAAAAACCCAAAAAGGACCCAAAGTGGGTCGAGATCCCGTGATCTCTACTTCGTCTTGCATGCCTTCTTCGACTGGTTGTCAAAGTCCCAAAAATGGTCAAATATGACCAAGTATCTCCCAAAACATGGTCAAGGGCCAACACCGTACGGTCTTCCACCTAGCTCTACAGACTGCCACGTGGTGCATTTTTACTGGTCCACGAAATGACCCGAAAATGCCAAATATGAGTGACATGTGTAAACCTCTGGTGTTGCCAGGTCATCATGACACATGTCACCTCCTTTGCATGCCACATATGTTGTACAGAGGCTGACATTATTCGTACCAATGTTGACGTCAGTAGTACGGATGTTGACTCATCCCCCTATTGACTGGGCCAGGTTGACCAAACTTTGTCTGTGAATATATTTCAACCTGTAACTTCGTTTGACAAGTAGTTTACATCGTTGGAAATATTGTGATGCGCTCTTCGCAATGATATCATTTTCACTAAGTTTTGAGAACTTTGAATTTTTTCCCTTTCTCTGTCCGCTGAGGCCATTCTAAACTTCCTGAGTTGCTTCTACGAGTTCTAAGATGTCCTTAGTATTCTCTAAATCCTTTTTGGATCATGTCTTCCCACTGAGATATTTTTGGACCATCAAAATCTTTCATCAATCAACAAATAAGTGAGGGAAGAGCTCCCTCACCTTTTCCTTCTCAATCCACTTTTCCTTTCTTGGATGTGTGCCCTTTAATCCTACTCAAATATAATCAACATCACCCATGTGTGAAGTCCTCATCCTTTGGTCCAGGATGATATATTCCTTTAACTCATCCAAGTACTAAGGAGGAAACTTATCAACTGAAGGTATTAAAACTTCCTCATCCCAATCCATGATCATGGGAGGCTCAAAAAGTTTCAAGTTCTCTACATTTGCAACTGAGTAAATCTGCATATAACGTGGAAGATCTAGTCGAAAAGCATTGGCAACACCTTTTTCCAAAATAGTGAAGGGTCCATAAAAAATGGGCTTGAATTTCTTGCCTTCACCCTTCAATATCTCCTTGTTGATGTGAATCCATACCTGATCTCCAACCTAGAATTGATGATCAACCCTGTGATTTTCATGTCAAGCTTTATATTGTGCTTGAATTTTATCCAATTGTTCCTTGACTGCTTGGTGTACCTACTGGATCCTCTGAATTAACTTCCAGTCTCTGTCCTCATTTCTTTCTTCATTTCAATCGACATCTCTCCCATACATCAAGTCCAAAGGAACTTTAGGTAGGTACCCAAAACATGTCTCAAAAGGAAATCACTGAGTGGAGGAATGTAAGGCTTGGTTGTAAGCATGTTGTACATAGGATATCTATTCATCCCATAACTTGGGATGCTTGTTGTTCTAGCCTTGAAGAAAAAGTACCATTGTTTGGTTTACAACCTATGTCTGTCCATTGGTCTGTGAATGGAAAGCAGTGATCCTCTTCAATTTGGCATCCATCATTCTCCACAAGCTTGTACAAAAATACCCAAGGAATCGAGTATCTCGATCTGAGATAATGGATGTGGGTAACCCAAAGTGAACCCAAACATAATGAAAGAAGAGATTAGTAGTCTGCTCACCAGTGATCTTATTTTTACATGGAATTAAGATACACATCTTACTGAACCTATCCACTACAACATACAAATAGTCATGACCCCCTTTCGACATTGGTAAACCCCCTACAAAATCCATGGAGATACTTTCCCATGGATGGGATGGAACATGAAGTGGTGAGTATAGCCCTAGTTTTATATTAGTGGGCTTACAAGTAGAACACATCACACTCCCATTTACATATTTAGTTACAATTGCTTTCATTTGAGGCCAATAACAAAACCTCTGTAAATGAGCCATAGTTTTTCCTACCCCAAAATACCCATAAACAAGAGAAGTGTGATCTTCTTGTATTACATGGACTTGTTCACTTGTAGGAATACATAACTTTCCAAGATGGTAGAGTAGTTTTCCCTGCAGACAATAGTTCTCTACCTGTGCACCATGGGTTAGCTTCTCATATACTTCTTTAAAACCTTCATCAATGGAATATTGTTCCACATAACTATCATGAGATAAAGAAGTATTATTCAAAATAATAGAAGCAACAATAGGAGGTCTAGAAAGCATATCAGTTACCTTGTTACTTGTACCCTTTTTGTACTTGATTACCAAATGAAATTGTTGTAGGAAACCCATCCATCTGTAGTGTCGAGATTGTTGCAGTTTGGTTTGTGCTTGGAGATACTGCAAGGGTTGGTGATCTATATGTATGATTGTTTCCTTCCCTAACAAGTAGTGCTTCCACTTCTTTACGCTTTGAACTAATGCATACAAATATTTATAATATGTAGGATAGTTAACAACAACTTGATTAAAATTTTCAGAGTGGTAACAGATAGGATTACAATATTGCATCAATAATGCACCATGGCGTATCCACTAGCATATGTCTCAATCTCAAAGGGTTGTTGAAGATTCAATAGTGCTAATACTGGTGTGGTACTGGTCTTTTCCTTCAAAGTGTCGAAAAATTTTTGTTGCTTTCCTCCCCAATGAAAAGTGTTATTCACACTTGTTAAGGCATGCAAAGGAGCTTCTATAAAGGAGAAGTCTGAAATGAACCTCCTCCAATACTGGACTTCACCTAAGAAGCTTTGTATCTCAATTACATTTTTGGGCTCAGGCCAATTTACAATTACATCAATCTTGGAAGGATCAATTTTTAATTGTTCTCCTCCTACAATATGACCTAAGTACACAAGTGCAGTCTTACGAAATTCACATTTGAATAGTTTTACATACAACTTTTCCCTTTGAAAAGTATCCAATACTTTCTTTACATGCCTCACATGTTCATCCCAAGTCCAGCTAAAAATAATAATGTCATCTAAATATACAATCACAAAATCATCTAGGAAATGCCTGAATACATCATTCATCACACGCATGAAGGTTTTCGGAGCATTACAAATCCCAAACGACATAACTAACCACTCAAACAATCCCTGTTTGGTTTTAAAGACAGTCTTCCATGCATCCTATTTTGCAACCCTAATCCGATGGTATCCACTACACAAATCCAACTTAGTAAAATAAACATCATTCTTTAACTGATCAAGTAAATAATCTATACGAGGAAGATGTCATCGATTTTTCACCATGATTTTATTTAAGGCCCAGTAATCGACACACATTCTCCATGTGCCATCTTTCTTTGGCACCATCACAATTGGAGAACCACAAGGAGATGATTTGGGCTTGATGACCCCTTGATCCAATAAGCCTTTTACCTATTTCTTGATCTCTTTCATCTCCATAACTGACATCTTGTACATGCTCACATTACGAAGAGGAGAATCTTGTTGAAGATGTATCTCATGTTGGATTTCCCTCTTAGGAGGTAATCCATTTGGTTCTTGGAAAATATCATCATACCTAGAAAAAATATCAGTTAATTCTTTCTTATGAGAAGGATATGTTGAAATTACTAAGACAACTGAGAGGGGGGGGAGTGAATCAGTTGTTACTATGCTTAAACAATTTATGACTTATTCAAACAATTTTAAATCTCTTCCAAGTGACCATCAATATTATACAAGATATGAACAACATAAATAATGAACATCAGTCACACATAAGATATACACATAGACATATTTTCACGAGGAAACCCATAAAGGGAGAACACCTCTTCTTCTTTGAATGAAAGGCAGTCTTTTAAGTTCTGTACATCATCTATCTTTGAGCACCAACTCAATGTGAGGCTACTGCCTATGTTTTACAAGCTCCAACTTGCTGAGAGCACCAACCCTCTTATTTCTCTAGCACCCACTAGAAGGAAGCATCAACTCCTTGAGTGTTCCAACACCAACTGGACTTATACAAGCACCAACTTGCATACAGAAAACTCTGTGTTTTCCCTAGCACCACCCTGCCACCCTGTTTTCTAGCCACAACTAGATGGAAGATACAAGTTCCAATATTCAAGCACCAACTTGAATATCAGAGGACCACAGTTCTCCCTAGAACCACCCTATCTCCTTGATTATAAATAAATGATTGAATAACCAACAGTACAGGTATATCAATTCTTACTACTTATTCTTTGTTCTGCAATTCTTTTTTGCTTCACTATTCTTCTTCTCTGTTCATACTTGGATTGACTTGCTATCTCTTTCTATTTTTTATTTCTTTGTTCCTCTCAAAATCTTTGGTATGTGTTCATTATGCTCTCTTCACCTTTTTTGTTCTGTTCAACTTTTGTTTCTCATCTTTGAGTTTGATCTCACACTATGCATTTTGTGATTTTCCTTTCTCCTAGTTTAACTCATTTTTCCAGTAAGAACAACCATCCTCACACAGTCACTGCATTTCTTTTTTTTGCTTTCCCAACGATTCAGTTACACCTATAATTTCAAAGGAAAACACCTTAGCAACTGAATCGCCAAACATCCAAGAATTATGATTCAGTTCAGCTAAGTGAATCGTAACTGAACAATTAACCATGAGGTGAAACAGTATCCCTTTGATCATTTTTCCAAATAACCAACACCATTGGATTACATCCACAGGGTCTCGTGTTTATCCCATATGCCCACTGGTTGCGACCACAGGCCTAATAAAAAGGAACTTCGCAGTTTCACATTTCGCTAGTTTTGTTGTGAGTCACTTTGACTCTTCCAACTCTCGATCATGAAATGGAGCCTAGCAACTTGCAAGGTACTTCCTTCACGTGACCACCGACGATGACAATCGGCTACACCAACAGGCGTTTTGCAATTTCACATATCAAAAATCTTGTGATGAGATATCTCGACTCTCCCATGTCATGATCTCTGAAATGGAGCTTAGTTGGGATAGCTCCTTCCTCTCATACGATCACGATCTATGACCAAGCACTTATTCAGAAGGCACTTCACGACTCACAATTTCAGGAATCCTGTGATGTGGTGTCTCGACTCTCCCAAGTTGCGATATCCGAAATACTCCATATCAGATCAATGGTTTAGGTCTCTCCCTTTGATGGATGGTTGTGATCATGTCGCGACCTCGCACCTCGCAATTTTCTGCAACTCTGCCTTTGACTTTTCCAACTCGCGAGTCAGTGAAATTCCAATCACTCGCCATGTGTCCTCTGGCTCCACTGGCTAGGATCATTTTGTGACCTCGCATATCATGATTTCGAGGGGTTAGAGCACTTCCTTCCTTTCACCTTTTAGTCATCGAAATGTTGATCTTTCACCATGTGTCCTCTAGATCCTACGGCTCAGGTCATTTCGTGACTTCTCATATCACAAGTTCGAGGGGTTAGAGCACCTCCTTCCTTTGACCTTTCATTCAATGAAATGATGATATTTCTCCATGTTTCCTCTAGATCCTACGATTCATATCTCATCACGATTTCAGATTTCATGGAGTTGGAGGATGGCTCTCGGCCTTATCCTCTTCGCAGTTATACTAGATCCGATGGTTGTTGGTCCTCGGTGCTCATATCCAACGTCTGAGATTTGTTCTCCTCTTCTGCGTGCTCCTCCTGTCTGAATTTAGATATGATAGCCATCGGAAATTTGGAATGGGTGATCCAATGATCACTGTTGCTTCTCCTCTTAAGCTTACACTTTTGTTCTTGCCATGCCATTATCGCTGCACTGTTGATCCTTCTATCATTGGGAAATAAGTATACACTCGTCTTGTTGATATTTCCATCAATGATAAACAAGCATACTCTACCTTCTGTTTGTAAATATGCCAACAACAAACAAGCATACTCTGCCTTATGTCTGTAAATATGCCAACAATCTCCCCCTTTGGCATTGATGGCAACCCCTTGAAGAACCTGAAGAGCTGCACTATCCCCTGAACATCCAACTATACCACTGTAGCATCCTTACCATTACCACACTTTCTCCCCCTTTGGCATCAATTTCAAAGAAGAAACACGCTCCCCTTGAGTTGTTGCAGTACATCTCGAAGGTATCAGATATGTGACAGGCACTTACTTCCCCAGTCAACTATGAACGGAAGAACTAGAGCTATATTCACCAGAAATATAACAAATATTCAATAATTACTCCCCCTGACAAGGTGAACAGATTATATATAACCCCCAACTTTTGATGAAGATATCCAAAAGGTGTCACTGCTAATGGTTTAGTAAAGATGTCATCTATCTGTTCTGTGGAAGGAATATAATTCAGCTAAACAATTATGTTTGTAATCTGCTCTTTGAGAAAATTATATTTGATTGGTATATGCTTAGTCTTATAATGAAGAACATGATTCTTGGAGACACTAATGGCACTGGTGTTATCACAATGAATTGGAATCGGATCAGTATAATTTACCTTCAAAACTGCAAGATTTTGGATCATCCATAAAATCTGAGTGCAACAAGTAGTAGCAACAATGTACTCTGCCTCTGTAGTTGATAAGGAAATAGATCCCTCCTTCTTACTAATCCATGCTACCAATGAGTCACCCAGGAAGAATGCACCTCCATTGGTGCTCTTTATCTCATACACAATTTGCCCAATCAACATCTGAATAAGCATTTAACTGAAAATTTTTATTTCTAGGATACCACAGACCATAAGTCATTGTGCCCTCCAAATATTTGAATATTTGTGTTACAACTACTAAATGACTTTGTTTAGGAGTAGACTAATAACGACCTACCATTCCAACAACTTGCATTATATCAGGATGGGATGTTGTGATGTACAAAAGATTGTCAATCATTGATCGATATGTTCTTTGATCAACATCAGGTGAAATATCATCTTTACTGAGATTGAAACTAACCACCATAGGTGTACTAATAGGGGAAGAATCTTCCATCAGGAACTTCTTCAACATCTCTTTCAAATATTTTTCTTGAGTGATAAAAATTTCCGCAGAACTCTGATTTACTTGTAAACCAACAAAGTATGACAGTTCTCCTATTATGGACATCTCAAAATCTATTTGCATAGAGTTAGAAAACCACTGGAAAGTGGAATCATTAGTACAGCCAAAAATAATGTCATCTACATAAACCAAAACAACTAGTAAATCATCACCTTCAGACTTAATGTAGAGATTGTTGTCAACAATACATTTCTTGAACCCTTTGTCTTGTAAAAATTTGTCCAGTCTGTAATACCAAGCTCGTGGTGCTTGCTTCATTCCATATAAAGCCTTATTCAGTTTGTAGATATAATCATGATTATTTGTCAATGAGAATCCTTCAGGTTGCTCCATATATAATTCTTCCTCTATATCTCCATTAAGAAATGTTGACTTAACATCCATATGATACATTTTAAAGTTCTTATGACATGAATATGAAAGAAACATTCTGATGGCTTCCAGTCTTTCCACTGGTGCAAAGGTTTCATCAAAATCCTATCCTTCAACTTGTGCATACCCTTTACAGAGTAATATGGATTTATTCCTAACAACTTGTCCTTTTTCATTCATTTTATTCTCGAACACCCATTTGGAGCCTATTAGATTCTTATCTTCAGGTCTAGGAACAAGCTCCCAAGTATTGTTCTTATCAATCTGATCAAGCTCTTCAATATGATATAGCTCTAATCCAATCATCATGCTTGCTAGCTTCATCAAAATTTTTAGGTTCAATCATAGATAGAAAAGAAACCCGATATTGTTCTGAGTCTTTAATCAATTTCCTTCTTGTCTGAACTCCTTTATTTATATCTCCAATTATCTGATTTTCAAGATGATTTTTTCTAACAATTCTGAGAGTTGGTTTTGTTTCTTTCCATTGATTTGTGTCAGCCTGAGTATTTGTGTCTTCATTTGATTCAGATTCTTCTCTTTCTGATCCTTGGACCTATTCATCTTCAACTTCAACTATATCTTATGTTCTTGATTCAATACTGCTTACATTACGTACTGAGATTTCTTCATCAACTTTAATGTCGATATAGTCAACCAATTTACGCAACCTCTTATTATAAAATCTATATCCTTTACTGTTTGTAGCATAACCTAAGAAGATACCTTCATCAACCCTGCCATCATATTTGCTAATATTTTCATCATTATTCTTGATATAACACTTACTCCCAAAGACTTTAAAATGCTTCATTGAAGCAGGTCTTCCAAACCATAGTTCATAAGGAGTCTTGTCACTATGTGGCCTGAGATGAGCTTTGTTAAGAATATGAACAACTATATGGATTTCTTCCACTCAATATGTATGAGCAATATTCTTGTACCTGGAAAAAGACTGTCTTCTTTGAGTGGGTCGATTTCTTCCATGCTGATAATTTCTATGATCTACAGATAAGGTTCTGATACATTTTCTTTCATTCCTTCTTGGTGGCTGATTTTCTTTCTTTGTTTCTGCAGAGTGGTTGTTGTCAATGATTGTAGATTTGACAAACTTGACGGGTTGTGTATTACTTGGATGATCACTACTTGATCCTTCTTCATAGCCCAAGCTAGCTTTCAACTTTGGATTCCTTTGCTGATTTAGAATGGAGGTTAATCCTTCTGATTCTTTAATACTTGACAAATTTTGGTGATACAATACCTTAAACTTCTCCATCTTTTTTCTAGTTTTTACTATCTCTTCTTCTAAGGCTTCACATCTTGCTTTATTTTTTGATAACTGTTGTTTCAGAATGTTCTCTATTTTCTTTGCCTCTTCTAACTCCACTTTTAGTAATTTGAAGTCTTCATTAGGTTTTTTACCATTCATTTTAAACTGCATCAACAACTATTTTTGTTTTCTCTTCTTACATCTGAGTCTGCCAATTTATTCGAAAGCACTAATTAATTCACCTTCCATATCTACCACAGCTTCTTCATCATCCATGTCACCTCCTGTGTCTTTATCATCAAGATATCCCATATCCATAAGCATAAAATCATTCACTTTGTCTTCATAGGATGAATCATTATCTATGTCTTCTGAGGAGTCAACATTATTTGCACACAAACTTTTCTTTTTACTATATTTTTTAAATTTATATTTCTTTTCATCATCAGAGTTATGGTCCTTTTGGTCTTTTTTCTTGTGAGGACACTTAGATGAAAAATGACCTATTTTACCACAGTTAAAGCATTTGAAGGGAAACTTGCCTTGGTATTTACCTGATCCTTTCTTTAACCTTCTCATAAATTTTGCCTCAATATCATCTAGTTCTGAATCAATATTATTGTATTCTTTAAAAGATGCTTCTCTAGTAATGGATTTATCTTTGCTAATTCTCATTTCATATGCAGTTAGAGTTCCTAGGAGTTGATCAATGGACAGATTTTTAAGATCATTTAGTTCTTCTATTGTAGATACTTTTGGATTAAATTTATCAAGCAAAGATCTTAAAATCTTATGAACTAAAAATGATTCTTCAATCTTCTCACCAAGACCCTTCATGGCATTCACAAGTTCTTCAACTCTTAAAAAATACTTTCTAACCATTTCATTTTCATTCATATTTAGTTGTTCAAATTTCAATCTATATGTTTGAAGTTTGGCATCTTTTACTTTCTCATTGCCTTCATAACTGCTAATAAGTTTATCCCACATTGCTTTCGTAGTTTCAAGATGCATCACCTTTACAAACTCAACTTCTGCAAGTCCATTCAAGATAGAATTCATTCCCTTAGCATTAAAGATAAATTCTAACTTATCATCCTTGGAAGCTAGCACAACAGGATTTATATATCCAATCTCTACTACATCCCAAACATCAACACCTAAGGCCATTAAGTATGTTCTCATTCTAACCTTCCAGAAGGAAAAATTTGTTCCATCAAACATAGGAGGCTTATTGGTTGAAGTCCATTCATGACTTGTCATGTTTAAGCTTACAGATCTACATTTAAATAAAAGGAACCCACTCTGATTCCAATTGTTGAAATTACTAAGACAACTGAGAGGGGGCGGTGAATCAGTTGTTACTATGATTAAAAAATTTATGACTTATTCAAAGAATTTTTAATCTCTTCCAAGTGACCATCAATATTATACAAGATATGAACAACATAAATAATGAACATCAGTCACACATAAGATATGCACAGAGACAGATTTTCACTAGGAAACACATATAGGGAGAAAACCTCTTCTTCTTCAAATGATAGGCAATCTTTTAAGTTTCGTACATCATCTATCTTTGAGCACCAACTCAATGTGATGCTACTAACTCTATTTTACAAGATCCAACTTGCTAAGAGCACCAACCCTCTTATATCTCTAGCACCCACTAGAAGGAAGCATCAACTCCCTCAGTGTTCCCGCACCAACTAGACTTATACAAGCACCAACTTGCATACATAAAACTCTGTGTTTTCCCTAGCACAACCCTGCCACCTTTTTTTCTAGCCACAACTAGATGGAAGTTACAACTTCCAATATTCAAGCAC
>JASDQU010506714.1:49564-62621 GCA_032191745.1 Picea mariana
TATTCTTCTACTCTATTCATACTTGGCTTGACTTGTTGTATCTTTCTATCTGTTCTTTCTCTGTTACTCTCAAAATCTTTGGTATGTGTTCATTCTTCTCTCTTCACCTTTTCTTTTTTGTTCAACTTTTGTTTCTCATCTCTGAGTTTGATCTCACACTATGCATTATGTGATTTTCCTTTCTCCCATTTTAACTCATTTTTCCAGTGAGAACAACCAACCTCACACAATCACTACATATCTCTTTTATTCTCTCCCACCAATTCAGTTACACGTCGAATTTCCAAGGAAAATGCCTCAGCAACTAAATCGCCAAACTTCCAAGAACTATGATTCAGTTCTTCTAACTAAATTGTAATTGAACAATTAACTGTGAGGTGAAACAGTAGCCCTTCGATCAGTTTTCCAAATAACCAACACCGTTGGATTACATCCACAGGGTCTCATGTTTATCCCATATGCCCACTAGTTGTGATCACAGGCCTAATCAAAATTCACTTCATAGTTTCACGTTTCACGAGTTATTTTGCGAATCACTCTAACTCTTCCAGCTCCTGATCACAAAATGGAGCCTAGAAACTTGCAAGCTCCTTCCTTCACATGACCACCGACGATGACAACCGGCTATGCCAACATGCCCTTTGCAATTTTTCATATCGGAAATCTTGTGATGAGACATCTCGAATATCCCATGTCACGATCTCTGAAATGGATCTTAGTTGGGATATCTCCTTCATCTCATATGATCATGAGCTGTGACCAAGCGCTTATTCAGAAGGCACTTCACGACTCACGATTTTGGGAATCATGTGATGAGGTGTCTTGACTCTCCCAAGTCTCGATATATGAAATACTCCATATTGAATCAACGGTTGAGGTATCTCCCTTTGATGGACGACTATGATCATGTCGTGACCTCACACCTCGTGAGTTTCTGCAACTTTTCCTTTGACTTTTCCAACTCGCGAGTCTGCAAAATTCCAATCGCTCACCATGTGTCCTCTGACTCCAATGGCCAGGATCATTTCGCGACCTCACATATCATTAGTTCGAGGGATTATAGAACCTCCTTCCTTTGACCTTTCAGTCAGCAAAATGATGATCTTTCACCACGTGTCCTCTAGATCCTACGGCTCAAGTCATTTCGCGACTCCACATATCGCGAGTTCGAGGGGTTAGAGAACCTCCTTCCTTTGACCTTTCAGTCAGCAAAATGATGATTTTTCACCACATGTCCTATGGATCCTACGATTCATATATCATCACGATTTCACATTTCGCAAAGTTAGAGGATGGCTCTCAGCCTTATCCTCTTCACAGTTATACTGGATCTGACAGTTGTTGGTCCTTGGCGCTCAAATCCAATGTCTGATATTTATTCTCCTTTTCTGTGCTCTCCTCCTATATGAATTTAGATCTGACAGCCATCCGGAATTCGAGATGGGTGATCCAACGATCACTTTTTCTTCTCCTCCTGAGCTTACACTTCTATTCTTTCCATGCTATTATTTTTACACTGTTGATCTTCCTATCATTGGAAAACAAGTATACACTCGTCATGTTGATATTTCCATCAATGAAAAAAAAGCATACGCTACCTTTTGTCTGTAAATATTCCAACAACAAACAAGCATACTCTACCTTCTTCCTGTAAATATGCCAATAGGATCACATCCTTGGAAAGCTTAAAATGTTCCGACATCTTTCTCCCTTATGACCATGAGTACATATCTCTTATTAGTGTTTATGAGTCTCTTCATTTGTCCTACACTAACAAGTGTTGTGTTTACCCTCATGTTGTGAGATATAACAATATATTCCACTCCCCCCTTAGTAAGGCGGTATTTTTTCTCATGACGAAAGAAGACTACTTTTCTATCATAAAGATAAGGACTCCCCAACACTATGCCACATATATCAAGTGATACAACATCCAAATCCACTTCATCAATCAACTTTGAAGCAATAGAAAATTTGAACCTACATTGTTTGGTGACATTAATTTTTTATTTATCACATACCCAACCAAGAGGATAAGGCTTTGGATGTGGTTTCATTTCAAGACCCATATTTTTGACAAGTGCCTCAGATATCAAGTTTACTTGGGAATCCAAATCAAACAATGTATGTATCATAGTGTGTTCATATACAACTCTTATGTGAAATAATTCATTCCTCTTTCGTTCATCATCATGAGATTCATTATTGGAATTTGAACTAACATGAAGGGAATATTTACCTTGTACTCCAACTGTTGTGATCTTTCCTTCATCTCCTAAATCGGAACCAAGATCTTGTAGCACTGTAGCAATGGTTTGTGTCTTCCCCTTTCCACCGAACTATTTCGGTCTCTTCTCTGGATGTAGTTTCCAACAATGTTCATCATCATGACCACTTTTCTTGCAATGAGTGCAAGATGGATTTCCTCCATCTCTCATCACTATGGCGGTCTTATTGTCCTTCCTTTTAAACTTATTAAATGGCTTATGTGTGAGATTGGAAGGTTTCCTTTTGGGACCTTCTTGAACATGCTTTCCCCTGTTCTCAAGGTGAGTGGATTGCACACAAACTTTGTCAAGACTGGTGGGGTTAAACAAGAGAAAAGTATGATGAATATAACTATGAAGTGTGCCAATATACTTCATTAAAGTTTCATAAGAATCCAAAGGAATGTTTAATGCAAGTGATTTCTTCCTAAATTCTTCTGTGAAACTTTGTACAATTTGACCTTTACTTTTTCTTAAAGTTTTTCATTCCATCATTGCTTTATGTAAATAACCCAATGGGTAAAATTGCTTCCTTATCATTGATTTAAATTCCGACCATGAGGAAAGAAGATTACCACACTTAATTTTGTCCTGAAGTTTTCTCTCCCACCATACAAGAGTGGTGCCTTCCAAACTGTTATCACATAAACTTGTCAAGGTCTTGTGAGATGTGTTTTCTACCTAGGTCTGTAATTTTTTCCCGTTTTTCCTCCTTTTGCAGACCCGATCGTAGGCTTTCCTTTCACTAGTTTTTCTGTTGTCTGCCTCCATCTGTTTGATCGACTTTATTTTACCTATTAGCATTCCTGAGAAGTATCGGCTCCAAGCCTTTATGTTCTCTCTAAGTCAATTTTCTCTTTCTCTCTTTTTGCCTTTGTTGTTGATCCTTTTGTTTTCCTGAGCCCTTAACCATTCATTCAAGTGATCAACATAGGCCACAGTCATCAACACCAAGCACAACACTTGAAGCTTTTAATATGGATTCAAATCAAGTGAGCGAGCAAGATCACCCTTCAATGACAAATATCCTTCAAGCAGATCAGATCGACGACCATCGGGTGATCACGATCACATAGTTACATGAGGAATAGGGTCAGGTAGACTCGTGATTCCACGAGTTGGGAAAGTTAGAGAGAAGATTCTTTAGAACTTGCGAAATGAGAAATCGCGAAAAGATTGCAGCCATAGATTAAAGGAAAGATCTGGTTCGTTCAATCCAGTGGAGACAGGTGGTAGTTGATTGAACGATTTCATGGAATCGGGTTTCAGGGGTTTTGAAATGAGCTACAAGCAATTTTCGTGAAATACAAAATTGTGAAATAGATCTGAATCGTCCAACTAGTGGAGCATGTGGCAGCAGATAAATGATTTTGAAGTTTCACGGATCGAAACATTGGAGATCAAGAGGAGTGAAAACTCCCGAAATGCCTTGGGAATTTTGGGCCCATGGTCATAGCCACTGGTCATGTGGTGAACGGTTCCAAGAAAGAAGGTTGGCACCCATCGTGTAGATCTGGCGACTTGGGGCCTTCGAGGAATCATCCTAGCCGTCAATTTTAAGGAAAATCCAATCGTTGATCTGGGTGGGCGATTTCGTAAAATCACGTGTTGGGAATTCTGAAGCTTAGCATGTGCGAATCCCTGATAATCAAAATTCTGAAACACCTTTGGATATAGGCACCAGGTTGCAACCCGTGTTCATGTGAAAGAAGGGTTTAGGAGAAGCATTCATCCCCAGTCGCGTATAGAGGACTAATTCAGGGTCCAGGAGAAGCATCACAGTCGTTGATTGTGGAGCATATCTGACCATCGGTTAGATAAGATATTTCATGATTTTGGGGATCGAGGAATCCGAAGGTGAGCCATATGAAAACCCCTGAAACGTGAATTTATGAAATTCCTTTGAAGATAGGTGCAGGGTCATGGTCCTAGGTTGCATTGAGGGTGGAGATAGAAGAAAGGGAAGCTAGCCTCTAAGCCTTGGAGAGTAGGCACGTGGTCGTCCCCTAAGCATTTCGTCTCGGCCACTCTCTGCGGAAAAGAAGTTAATGTAAATTCAGTAGGTGGTTGAAACCTTGGATCAATCCATAAATGGAAGGCATGGAGGGTCTAGATCAGTCAGCTCGTGATACCCCTACGGATAGGTTTCCTTGCAAGAGCCATGTCAATCTGAGCCCATGTCAGACAAGAGACTGCATGCATAGTCTGCAAAAATATCATGCACATGTAAATCTTTGAATGTAATGACTTAGCCAGTCCTTTGTTGTTAGTGGCAAGTGGCTCTGAGTATATAGGAGTTATTTTGATAGTTTTTTATTGTCGATGGTTGAGCTAGGCTCCCGTATTGTAAATTTTTTATGAGGCACTACTTCCTCTGGTTATGCATCTTTATTTGAGACTTCTTATTTAATGAAATTCAACTTATTTCTATATCTCAGTAAACAACTGTGTTAAAACACTCGAAATTGGATGATCAAGTCGAGGGCAGTTATGTTGTTGTGATGTAGGTTTGATCACTGCAATATTTTCACCAGTTTTAATTAGTTTCTTGTATTATATTTTCCCTCTTACACTAAGTAGCTTGGAATTGGAGGATCTAGTCGATTTATTACAGTAGCATTGTGATGTAGGTTTGATCATCGTGCTATTATAACTGTGTCATTTAGGCATATTTTAGTTTCTGAAACTTTGGGTCCAACAGGATCTTGTTCTTGAATCTTTTCTTCCTTAGGCTGCTGGAAGACCGGATGTCCATAGAAGACTCTTGCATTTTCTGACCAAGTCTTCCCTCTGCTCATTTTAAACTCAACTTCCTGACTGGATTTAGATCAAAACCTCACTTGCTTATGCTTTGCCTGGTCCAGGATTTTGACTTAAAGCAATATTCTCTTGGGTTTGCACCCATTCGACCACCCTTATTCATTCATTGTAACATATAAAAATGATGGGTATGAGGCTTACCTCTACCGCAATCTAGAGGTGACTTCTTGTGCTAACATTTCTGGCACCATTGCTGGGGAACGAATTGAAGACTTTTCCCTAGGATTGAACGACAACGAAGTTTCTGATTTTGAAGGTGCATCAGATATCAGAACCATTGAAGATTGCACTTGCACCTAGTGACTCCACTGTTTCTACTCAACTTTTTCAGTTGTGGCTTCCTCTAGCACACCTAAAGCTAACCAAGAGCTTTCTCAAGAAATTTTTATTTTTTACCAACTGCTTTCTCAGCTTGAGAATTTCCCTGGGAGAATGAGGATGATCAGATCCGGTCTTTGATGGTAAACAAATACCATAAACATTCAAAGCTGTGCATATTTCACCTGGCGAATTCATGCCTAAATACTCCATTGGCAACTCCACTGGTTTGAAATGAAAGAGACTTCGGCTCCGAGGTATGCCTTTTGTGATTTTTTGAAAATAGTTGGTTTCCCAAATCCACTGCTTGATAGAGATGAATGGGAATATATCCTCCCTGAATTTCAAGAAAAAATTTGGGAGGTACTAGCTGAGCATTTACTGGACTTTCATGAAGTTATTCATCGATTGAATATCATGCATGAAGATGTCCATATTAATATTTTCAGATATTCATTAAGGGGGGCTTCTCTTGATTGGTGTCAATCTCTTCCCACCGCAAGCATCAATTCTTTGATAGGTTTTCATACAAATTTCAATTCATTTTGTAAGGATTATTTTCTAGCTGAGCATCTTTATGAAAGTTGTTATGATGAAATTTCTTTATTTCATGAAGCCTTTGTTGGTCCTTAAAACAGTGCTTGTGATGAATCGTTTACCGCAGAAGAAAACATTTGCTATAAAAATCTAGAAGCATTGAATGATATTCATTATGTTAGCTCTAGCACAGAAACATCTGACATCATTTCAGATACATCTGTTCTTCTATATGTTCATAAAGATCAACATGCCTCTTGTGAAAATTCTGAGTTTATAGAGAAGATGTTGTCTACAATAGATAAATCTCCTAGATATGGGGTTGAAGCATATGTTCTTGGCAACCTTTCTTATGATGAAGAAGAGATGGTTGTGGAGGAGGATTCTTATCTTTTCCTTCAATAGGTTTCCCATGATATATTTTTACCTAGGATTAAAGAGAAAAATCATATGTATGAACAACCCGAAGCAGCAGTTACTGTTGTCCCCGAAATGGATATTTTTAACAGTTATATTCTCGATGGGATCACTATTTTGGAGGTTGACCATAGATATGAAGAGCAACCCTTTTTTGATGAATATTATAGTGATGGTGAGAAAAAAGATTATCCTACATTTGATCACTATGAATACACTAAACGACATGACAAAAAGGTCCCTATTTATGACGATTATGAATCTGATCCTTGGGAGAGACATGGAGAAGAAGAGGAGGAGCCAAAGATGTAGTTTGCAGCTTAATAAGAGCCTGTAAGTGAGAAGCCATCATCTGAAAATAGTCAGTCTGCATCATCCTCTCATTCACCTAAGCTTTCCATAGATATCCATCCATGTGTGATCATCTACTAGACAGGACATGCTTTATGTCACCTATTCCATGAGCCAGCCAGGGGGACATGGAGTTGCAGTTCCTCCACATTTCGAAACCTCTCAGCTTCATCTCGTTTTTAGCATTCAGAGGAAAGATGAAGGATGTAACCATTATGTTGTCGCGGTTGCATCATATGTTATCAATCACTGACAGAGCCAAGGGAATTCCAGTTAGACAGTTACGTGAATGGCTATGGTGGAAGTTTTCTTTCACCTAGCATTTTGTAAAATTTTTAGCTAGTTTAGGATTGTACATAAATAATCTCCTTCTGGAGCCCATGTGTTTGTTTTCATTTTAGTAGAGCAGTGTACATATTTCCCTATTTTATTTTGTGAATATTTTGAACATGACTCCATAACCTAACACTAAGGCACTGAAGTTGTGGAAGTTGTTCTTAGAGCCTCACAGGGAGGAATCTATCCCCCATGGAACCTAATGTTATCACATAAACTTGTCAAGGTCTTGTGAGTTGTGGTTTCTACCTAGGTCTGTACTTTTTGCCTGTTTTTCCTCCTTTTGCAAACCTGATCGTAGCTTTTCCTTTCACTAGTTTTTCTGTTGTTTGCCTCTATCTGTTTCATCGACTTGATTTTCCCTATCAGCTTGCCTAAGAATTATCGGCCCCAAGCCTTTTCGTTCTCCCTAAGTCGATTTTCTCTTTCTCTCTTTTTTCCTCTGTTATTGATCCTTTTGTTTTCTTAAGCCCTTAGCCAGTCATTCAAGTGATCAACATAGGCCGTAGTCGACAACACCGAGCACAGCACTTGAAGATTTTAATATGGATTCAAATCAAGTGAGCGAGCAATATCACCCTTCAACGGAAAAGATCCTTCAAGCAGATTAGATCGATGGCCATCGGGTGATTGTGATCACATAGTTACACGAGGAATAGTGTTAGGTAGAGTCACGATTTCGCGAGTCGGGAAAGTCAAAGAGAAGAGTCTTTAGAACTCGTGAAATGAGAAATCAAAATATCGTAGTCATTGATTAAAGGAAAGATATGGGTCATCCGATCTAGTGGGGACAGGTGGCAGCTGATTGAACGATTTCACGGAATCGAATTTCAGGGGTTTTGAAATGAGCTACAAGCATTTTTCACAAAATACAAAATTGTGAAATAGATCTGAGCCATCCAACTAGCGGAGCACGTGGCAATAGATAAACGATTTCGTATTTTCACAGATCAGGACATTAGAGATCAAGAGGAGTGAAAACTCTCGAAATGCGGAGTCCTAAAATGCCTTGGGAAGTTTAGGCCCATGGTCATAACCCCTAGTCATGTGGAAAATGGGTCCAAAAAAGAAGGTTGGCACCCATCATGTAGAGCTGGTGACTTGGGGCCTTCGAGGAATCATCCTAGACGTCAATTTTAAGGAAGATCCAATCGTTGATCTGGGTTGGCGATTTCGTAAAATCGCGTGTTGGGAATTTTGAAGCTTAGCATGTGGGAATCCCCAATAATCGAAATCTCGAAATGCCTTTGGAGATAGTCTTCAGGTTGCGAATCATGGTCATGTGAATGAAGGTTTTAGGAAAATCAGTCGGCCCTAGTCATGTATAAAGGACTATTTTAGGGTCCAGGAGAAGCATCACAGTCATTGATTGCGTAGCAGATCTGATCGTTGGTCAAATAAGAGATTTTGCGGTTTCAGGGATCAAGGAATCTGAGGGTGAGCCATATGAAAACCCCGGAAATGTGAAATGCTGAAATTCCTTTGAATATAGGCATAGGGTCATGGACATAGGTTACATTGAGGGTGGATCCAGAAGAAAGGGAAGCTAGCCTCCGAGCCTTAGAGTGTAGGCACGTGGTTGTCCCCTAAGCATTTCATCTCGGCCACTCTCCGGGGAAAAGTAGTTAATGTAAATTGAGAAGGTGGTTGAAAACTCAGCTCAATCCACAAATGGAAGGCAGGGAGGGTCTGGAGTAGACATTTCATGGTACCACTGTAGACAGGTTTCCTTGCAAGAGCCATGTCGATCTAAGCTCGTGTCAGATAAGAGACTGCATGCACAGTCTACAAAAGGATCATGCACACATAAATCTTTGAATGTAATGACTCAACCACTCCTCTGTTGTCAGTGGCAAGTGGCTCTGAGTATATAGGAGTCATTTTGATACTTTTTGATTGTCGATGGTTGAGCTAGGCTCCCGTATTGTAAAGTTTTGATGGGGCACTAGTTCCTCTTGTTATGCATCTGTATTTTAGACTTCTTGTTTAATGAAAGTCAAATTATTTTCGTATCTCTATAAAAAAATGTGATAAAACACTCAGAATTAGAGGATCAATTCGAGGGTAGTTATCTTGTTTTGATGTAGGTTTGATCACTGCAATATTTTCACTAGTTTTAATCAATTTTCTGTGTTATATTTTCTCTCTTACACTAAGTAGCTCGGAATTGGAGGATCCATTCGAGTTGTTACAGTAGCATTGTGATGTAGGTTTGATCATCATGTTGTTATAACTATGTCGTTTAGGCATATCTTATTGTCTGAAGCTTTGGGTCCAAGAGGATCTTGTTCTTGCAGATTTTCTTCCTTAGGATGTTGGAAGACCAGATGTCCATAGCAAACTCTTACATTTTCTAACCAAGTCTTCCCTCTTCTCATTTTAAACTCAACTTCCTGACTGGAGTTAGATCAAGACCTCACTTGCTTATGCTTTTACTAGTCCAGGATTCTGAGTTAAAGTGACATTCTCTTGGGTCTGCTCCCATTCGACCACAATTATTCATTCATTGTGAAATATAAATCTGATAAGTATCAAGCTCACCTTTGCCACAATCCAGAGGTGACTTCTGGTGCTAACACAATCGAAGAGAATCCAATTGCACTTTAACTTCCTCTTCATCAATATGTTGAACACGATGATATACTTCAACTTGTCGGATCCAATTATCTAGATTTTCAGAATTAGCATCTCCATTAAACATAGGTAAAGAAAATTTTACATCAACATTTAATAATTGTTTCTTAAAAGAGGCTTTATGGCTAGAATTATGAGAATGTTGAGAATGCTCAGAGGAAGAAGAACTAGAACTTGATGGTGAAGATGGAGGCTCAGGAGGATCTCCTCTAGCCCCTTGATTTACTAAAGCATCATCATCAACATGTGCTTCCTTTTTCTTCCCTTTCTTCTTCATCCTCTTCTCGGAGTCTCCATACATTCGTTCGACCATTTCTAACATGCGATAAAATACCATATGGAAGTTTTTCTCCGGTTCATCATGCTTGTCTTCTTCTACCATTTTCTTCCTTCGAGATGCACGACCAATTTCGGGATTGAAAGTCTTAAGAGTTCCTTCACCCTATTTATGCTTAGCCCTAGTAAGCATTCACACTCAAAAATTCAATTCAAATATGACTGCTCTGATACCAACATGATCCAGGATATTTTCATCGAAGTGACTTATAAATAATTGCATTAAATGAGCATAATTTAAAGTGCACCATTAAAGAAGGAAAATATCAATAATGAAGAGACATAAGCGTAAAATGGAAANATCTAAACGCAAAAAACTTGATAACTTTGTTCGTCCCTGGTGGACTACGTCTACGGGTCCTTCTCTCAAATGGGTAGGCCTTTTTATTATCTCAGCAAAAGAATTTGGCAAAATACATAAGTATACCTCATTCTGAAATCAATTTGTAGAAGTTTAGCTTAGATTAGAAAACAGGCAGCACCACTGAATTTGTGGCATCAAATTACCCGAAAATGATTGTCTCCATGCTTCGATCTGACTCTAGCACTCCCAAGCCCAAGATAGAATTTGTCTCAGTTTTTGTGCCCTACAACCTGCAATAAATGTTGAGAAAAATGTCTCGAAATTCATGTCAGTTCGTACCCTCACATGCCCCCTCCCAGAAGAATTGGGTAGATTCACTTATTAAACAAAAAAGTCAGCTTTGTAATCAATGGAAATCGTTGGCCATTTGGTTAGCGAAGCATGTGTTAAGCCGTGTATAGAGAGGGAGGTCCTGGGGTCGAGCCCGCGGGCCTCCCCATTTGGGTATTTGTTGTAACAGTGCATATATTTGAATTTGGTTGTTCCCGCTAACTTTATAAGTGGTTAAATCTAATGGTTGGTCGCCAGATTTGGAAAGGTTCCATCGGATTTGTGGGACCCACCAACCCTTTTAATATTTTTTTTTTTTTTTAAATTCATTCATGGGTTGTCATTGGGCATTTTCCCACTACCATGTGACAACCCATGACTGGGCCACATGGAATCCAACCATTGAGCCACGTCAACCACTGTATAATCACCCTTCCATGTTAGCATACGATCTGCTAGCTCAGCTGCCAAAACAACCTGCCACGTCACCGTACGGTCTCCCACATGGTTGTATTGACTACCACATGGTGCATTTTTACTGGTCCACTGAATGACCCAAAAATTCCAAATATGAGTCACATGTGGCAGCCTCTGGTGCTACCACGTCACCATGTTGACGTCATGCTGGCGTCATCATGACACATGTTCCCTCCTGTGCATGCCACATATGTTGTAAGGATGTTGATGTCATCTGTACTGATGCTAATGTCAGCAGTACGGATATTGACTCATCCCCCTATTGACTGGGCTAGGCTGACCAAACTTTGACNTCGTTGAGTTTTGAGAACTTTGATTTTTTTCCCTTTCTCTATCTGTTGAGGCTATTTTGAGCTTCCTGAGTTGCTTCTATGAGTTCTAAGTTGTCCTTATTCTTCTCTGGATCCTTTTTGGATCAGTTTTGGCTTGGAAACTTAGTGTTTTCTTATAGTGTTGTTTCTTTAAACAGTTTGTATCCATAATGTTTATGGTGTGGTTTATGGTTTGATTATGTTTGTTTTTGTAGCCAATGATATCATATGACAATCTAATAGGAGAATAAAAACACTTCAACAAAAACCCATGAAGAAAAATACAAGAGAATAGCCACAAATGAGATCTTGCCTTTATTTATATGATAAAGTGCTTCTTACAGGAAATATTTAGATCTTGAAATACATAGATCAAATTAATACTTTGGTTGTATATCACACCCAATTTCAAGATATGCAGCTCCAAACTCCTACCAAACACTTCCCAAACACTTCCTAGGTTACAAGAAGAATATCTTATAGCTCAAGAAATGTCCCTTGTTGAATACCAAGATTCCTTTGTTGAAGTTATGCCCTTACTGGCTATAGACTCCCAAGGTAAACTGCTCTCTTCATATTTGGCTCCCACACTCCAAAGAAATGTTGCCAAATTGTAGTATAGGCATTGTTGAACACATATCATAAGTCTCTTTTGATGTAGGTTGGAAATGAGGCTCCAAAACACTAGATCTCTAACCCAGGTTGCGCCCCCCTTAAGGAAATTCTCCCATCTCTGAAAAATGATAAATTTAGAGGATACGAAACCCCCACAAGTGATAAAATAGGTGCTATGATGATGGGAATACACTACAATTAATATATGGCCGAAAACCAATCTCCACAAACCAAATCAAACTCTCTATTTCTAACTAGTGTGCCCTCTCTGCAGAAAAACTCTGTATGTTGCACCCTCTTTCACTAACTGATGATTGGAATGGATATGAACTGAGATAGAATGGTGAGGGAGGGATATTTCACCTCCTTTTCCAATCTTGGATCAAGAATGGGAGAATCTTTCACTCCCTTGTTGATCTCTAGGGTTTATTCAGTCAAAACCCTCAAAACCCCCAAGTACCATGGGCTATCTAGCTAAGAAGCCAGACATCAAAATGACAACAAACATAATAAGAGAATAGAAGACCCTATCTCTCTTTTATACCCATGTTCATATTTTCTCTCCAAGTGACTTTTACTTTACTTTTAATATTCCTTGATAAAATCACTTTATTAATTAATTAACCTTTTTTCCTCTAAAAAGTGATTTATTTGTCCTTATGGATTCTTCGACCATTGAAAGTTACTTGTCATAATCGTATCCTGCAGTGCTCTTCCTCCATATTCTGATGAGCTATTACACTAAGATGTTTCTTCAATTATTATGCCCAAAATGACCTCCTTAGTGAATTTAATTAAAATATGCTTCATAATAACTCAAAATTACGAAAATCGTCGGAATGCAACGAAACCAACGACAAGCTATGCAGAATGGATCCTGATGATGAAATATGATTAATGATGTAATTTAGACCCAATAAAACCCCTCAATACCTCTTGATCTCACTATCACCCCCAACTGGCTACTCTTAAAGGCATACCAATCTGTAACATAAGTCCAAAAA
>JASDQU010506715.1:0-23273 GCA_032191745.1 Picea mariana
CCCTTGCCTTCCTTTTATACTTTTTGTCTCACCTTGTCCCTCCAAAGTGACTTTCATTTTATTAATATTTAATTAATTAATTAAATCACTTTAATTAATTAATTAACCTTTTTACCTCTGAAAATCTCCTTATCTCTCCTTGTGGCTTCCCTGGCCACTGAAAGTCACTTCTATCTATCCCATCCTGTAGTTCTACTCCTCCCGATTCCAATGAGCTATTACACTGAGAGGTTCCTCCAAGTAATGTGCCCCAAATTCCCTCTTCAGTGATTTTAATTAACTTATAGCTCAAAATAGTCAAAATCATGGAAATCGTCGGAATGGAACGAAACCAAAGCCAACCTGTGCGAAATGGATCATAATGATGGAATATGATGACAAATGCCAACTAGACCCCACAATGCCTCTCAAATACCCTTGTACTTGATATAACATCCATCTGGCTACTCTGGTCATCATAAGTCTCTGCCCTGTGATGATGTCCCAAAGTGGGGACATTACACCTTCACAGCTTCCTGATAGCATGAAGGTTCATCATCATTAGTACTTAAAGAAACTAACGAAACAAAATCATCATACCTTCTTGGAGGATTTCTGACCCACGTAGACCTCCTTAGGGAAGTTTGTGGCTCATCCACATTCTGTTGATTGTTATCATCAAACATGTCTTCCTCTGTAGGAAATTCTTCATGAACATCTTCAGAAACATGTTCATGTTCACTTTCATCTGTATTTGAACTGGTTTCAAACTGACTCTGCTGATACTTAGGTACTTCTTCCTGTTTCATTTGAACATCTATATCTGATTTGCTGAAAGATGATTCATCAAATATTACATTTTTGTTAATGGTGATCTTGTGGGCAGTAGGATCCCACAACCTGTACCCCTTAATACCATCACCATATCCAACAAAGATAAGCCTTTTTTGTTTTGGATCTAGTTTACAACGTTGATGTTTCAGAATTAGAGCATAGGCTTCACAACCAAAAACTTTAAGATTAGAATAATTACAAGGGTGACCTTTCCATACCTCTTTAGGAATATTGCACTCTATTGTTGTTGATGGTGATCGATTCACTAGATAAAAAGTTGTAGTTATTTCTTTTGCCCACAGTTCCTTCTACAAGTTGGTGTTACTAAGAATACTCCTTGCTCTCTCTAGAAGAGTCATGTTAATGCGTTCAAAAACTCCATTTTGTTGAGGAGTATAGGAAGTAGTTTTATGCCTATCAATCCCAAACTCCTTTCCATATTTCTCAAATTCCATTGACTTAAATTCACCACAATTATCAGTTCTTAAACATTTAATGGACCTACCAGTGCTCTTTTCCACTAAAGCTCTAAATTGGTTGAAAACAGTAAATACATCAACCTTTCTTTTCAACATATAGACCGAAAACTTCCTAGAGAAATCATCTATAAAAGTTACAAAATATGATGATCCTCCATATGAAATAGTAGGAGATGGTCCCCAAACATCAAAATGGATATAGTCAAGAATTCCCTCGCTGGTGTGTCTTTCGGTTTTAAATTTCTGCCTATTCTGTTTTCCATAAATACAATGCTTGCATAAATCTAACTTTAAAGAATCTAGACTAGGAAGTAACTAGTGATCAGATAATACCTTCAATCCTCTTTCGCTCATATGGTCCAACCATTGATGCCACAGTCAAATAGAATCACTGTCATTCTCAGATACAACTATCGCATGATCTGACTCAGTTCTTCCTTCTAACATAAATAGGTTACCAACCTTCTTCACTTTCATAACCAGTAGGATTCCTTTGTAGACTTTCATAACTCCACCTTGAACAGTACTTTTATATCCTCTAGTATCTAAGAATCCCAAAGAAAGTGAAGAAGGTTGGTAACCTATTTATGTTAGAAGGAAGAACTGAGTCNCTAGTATCTAAGAATCCCAAAGAAATTAGGTTCTTCCTAAGCTCAGGTACATGTCTCACATCAATTAGTATTTTAACAGTTCCATCAAACATCTTAATTCGAATGCTACCAATTCCCACAACTTTACACGATATATCATTTCCCATGTAAACTATTCCATCATCTATAGATTGGTAAGTAACAAACCAGTGTCTATGAAGACACATGTGATTTGAAGCACGGGAATCTAATAACCATTGTTGATCATGACGTGAACCAATACTAATTGATAAAACTTCATCAGTTATACCTGGACCTATTGTTGAACCTGTTTTGGTTGCATTTGCTTCCTTTGTTTCTTTTGGAGGGTCTTCTTTGGAGGCTTGTTGTCTCTTCCAACAATCCTTCTTCAGGTGTCCAGATTTTCCACAAAACTAGCACTTAAGCTTGCTCTTATTTCCCTTCGACTTTGACCGAGAGAAATCCCTCTGAACATGTCCTCTTTCTTTAGGTCTGCCTATGACCATCATCACCTCATATGTAGAGGTTTTTGAATTGGATTTCTTCCTTGTTTCCTTAGACAGTAGTGCTCCAACAATAACATCAAACTCAATACTTTATGTTGTGCTAAAACTAATAGAGGTAACAAAGTGATCCCATGACTCAGGAAAAGAACACAATAATGTAATCGCTTTATCTTCAGATTCGAATTTCACTCCCATGCTAGTCAACTAGACTAAAAGAGTATTAAAAGAATTTAAATGATCAGCTATTTTTCGTACCTTCCTTCATGTGCAAACTGTATAATTTCCTTTTCAGAAAAATCATGTTTGTCAGGATTTCGTCGTATACAAGATTTCCATCTTCGTCCACAAACCAGTTGTTGTCTTCTCCACAACAATGTTGAAAAAAACATCATCGGCCAAACAAAGACATATGGCACTCAGTGCTCTCGCATCGATCTCATCCCAGTCTTCATTTGTTATGGTCGTGAGTTTCTTTGCTTTTGCCAAAAGTGCCTTCACCACCCCTTGTGGCACGAGCATATCATGCATCTTAACCTTCCAGATCTCAAAATTTTTCTTGCCATTGAACTTCTTGATTTCGAATTTAGCACTCTGAGTTTTCGCCATTAGCAGAAGAAAAAATTCCAAAACAATTATGCTTATAAAACCAAGGACCTTTAAAAAAAATGTGGAAGAATAATGGTATAAAAAAGGTTTAATAAAAAATAATTTTACCAACCTCACCTTTTATTAAAAAATAAAAACCACCTTTTTAATTTACTTTATACCTTTTACATACTATATTTAATTCCAAATATAGTAAACCTTTTAAAACATTCTCCACGTGACTTGACTTGCTCACGTTTTTGAAAAAGGAAATTCAATTTTGAAAGGACCCAAAATTCTTCATACCTTAACTTTTTCAAAAATAAAAACCATATGAATATTTCCTTGAGGGAGCACTAGTAATGGGGATCGATGCTCCTTGGAGTATTGAAAGGGAGCTCTAGTGCTCCTTCACTATGCATGGGGGAGTGTCGACGCTCTGTGGTGCATGAATCAGGTGCGTGAGTTTTCCAAAAATTTCAATTTCATAAGTTTGAGTGCATCGACATGCCTCTAACACTGCCTAGGGAGCGTCGATGAATTTTTCCTCAATTCGTGATCTTGAACCACAGATCTAGTCCTCACGAATCTCCAACGCAGCTCTCATACCAATTGTTAAAATTGCAAATGTGGAAAACACAATTCACATATGATAATCAACAATCACACAGATAAGAAACACAGAGATTTCATGTGGTTCACCCAAACGTTGGGCTACGTCCACCAAGCATAGGTATCGGTTGTCTTATTATTCAGATCATGGAGATTACAACAGCTGCACTAATACATCTCTCACTTTGTCCTACCTCTCCCATTTGCCTCTACATGCATACATAAAGTTATATACATTTACACATGAAACTGATTATTAAATGCAATCTCATCCATATTCTAACTTGGTCTATTTAGTTGCAACCAACGTAGAATAATAGGATCTAAATCTATTCTTGGGAATTCATTGTCACCAAATTCAACATTTATACATTAAAATGCACTTTAAACAACAGAAAATGGTGATTACACCAACGTTTGTTTGTTAGTATTAAATATTAAATATTAAACAACATATAATAATAATGATGATTTTTGTCATTATTCATTGAGTCTTATAGTGGTGTCACCGTGTAGTGAGATGCACATACCCATTTGCATTCTAGTTTTATGGGGTCTGTCAACAACAGGAACTTGAGACTGACAAGCACCTTTAAAATCGTTTATAATGATTCCTAATCCTAAGAAGGCAATCGAGCCTCAATACATCCCAAGGGATTAGATCACATTTGCAAAAGCAACCCTTTCTTTACTTGCATATACCTCAAACTTAAGAGAAAACATTTATCTCTAGGAGGTATAAACAGCGCTGCATTTAGTTCTAATATTGAAGCCTAGGGTTTATTTAACTCTTTAGAAATAATATTTAAAATAAAAAGATGGAATAAAATCATATTATATAATAATTTTTTCAGTTCAATAATGAAAACAAAGCATATTCATTCAGATTTATTTATTTAATTTGTATATGAATTTTGTACAATAATTTGTTGGATGTATATTGTAAAGTGGAAAATAAGAAAATACATGTTTATAGAAGAACTATAAAGACATTTTTAATTTCACTAGATAATATTATATTTATATGAGATAATTACCTTGATAGTTAATGGTGCATATTTTTAGTTGTTCTTCCAAATTAATGAATGATATTTGATGTTCATAATTTCTTAACCTATTTACTTTTTCACATTTACTTAATCATATCAAGGATCTCAAATCCACAACGCGCAAGGAAATTGTGCACAGTGCAGTTGCTAAATACTGCACGCCACACAACTTTGTCTCTGAACACTCAGGACTTACCACACAATGGGAAACCTATTGGATTTACTATGCATTGTGATAGAAGACATAATGGAATGATTTATGGATGAAAAATAACAAAGTACTTTGTTTATCACATAAACTAAGAAATACACATGAAATTTGTCAACACACAAACTACTTGATATATATATTAACTTTCATGTTGTGTGCCAATACAAAATACAATAAATACAATGATGTTTGGCTCCAACAACTTCTAAACAACTTCTGCAACTTATGGAACCAGATCTTGAGCTCTCACACTTCTCCAACTCTTCAGATGTTGTTGTTTCTCCTTCAGGACTTTGTTCTCTCTATCGCTTTGCATCTACGCTCGACTAACTAAATACTTGGACTTATATGATCTACGACTAAGACTTCCTGTAGAAGTAAGACTGACTCAACATTAAAGGCACAATAAATTCGACTAACTCTTCATCTAATTAACTGGACTCGAGAAAGATAAGATCGGCTCCATTAATTTAACTCCCCTGTTTGTCGAATGATAAAACTGATCTTGTGTAAACGTAAAAGTAAACTAATGAGCATAATTTGTAGGTTGACAAAACTGACTGACAAATCTTCTGACTAACTAAATGACTAACAAAATCGATTGTCTGACAAATCGACGAAGACGTCAAGCTCATCGACTTGCAATTACTATTTCCAACACTCCCCCTTAATTATAAGTAGGTGGGATTACAAAAACAAATTACATCACAAATTGAATTTACATTTTACTATCACTCATTTTTTACTGCGCAGACTCTGAGACTACTACGCAGATGTTGAAATGCATCTCTTTCTAAAGCCTTTGTAAAAATATCTTCGACTTGTTCTTTTGACTTGCAAAATTTTACACTGATCTCTTTGTTATTCGCCAATTCTATGATAAAATGATACCTTGTACCAATGTGTTTAGTTTTCTTGTGAAACACATGATTGTTGAATTGTTGTCACAAAATATTGTTTTCTCCTTCAAATGGCTCATCTTGGAATTTTTTCTATAATTTTTTTAGAAAAAGTATCAAATTGTGAAATTTTCATGACCCTGAGGAGGCATATCAAAGTACTTGAGGTAAAAAAAATAATTTTTGGATCATTCTAATTTCTAAGATATATCTTCAGGAAGTTAGGGTTTTTTATCAATCATTAAATTAGTCTCAAATGTGTCATCTTGGAATTTTCACTATAACTTATTTTTGGTGAAGTTTCAGACTATGAAATTTTTAGGAGTCTAATAATTTATATTAAAGTATGTCTGATATAATTTTTGTATTATTAGAAAATATAATTTCATAAATACAAGTTGTGGAAATTAGTGTTTTTTACTAGTCATAAAACTAGTCTAAAACATGTGTTCTTGGTAGAATTGTCATCTAGGAAAGTCCAAATTGAGTTACACTATTTTCTTTGGTAATAATATAGACCACAATATATTAGTAAAAGATTTCATAAATATATATGAAATATTGGACACATGGAATTCCATACAAATTCACTGTATGGAAAGGACCAAAAATCAATTATTTTTGGTAAATTTACTCTAACTTTCACTTGGCACAACAATTTTTGGTCATCCCTATGGCATTGAAGTGAATAAACATTAGAGTAATGTAAACATAAATTTTATACTTAGAATGGCCTAAATTTCAAGATACATAAATAAAAATGTTGTGTTAGGATATTTAGACACTTGGGAGTTAGTTAAGATCAACTTGGTCTAATGTGTCATTAGGTAAAAGTTTGTTTCTTAGTGTATTTATTTAGTATGCATTTGTAGTTAGGAAATATGACGATCAAGATATGATCCTATCATAGAGTGATTTGATCCATGGCTTACCACCTGATTGGTCCATAATCTCTAATTAAAGAGCATGGAGGGTCATTTTCTAATGATCGATTGTGAGAAAATATATTATAATATTTTTCTTTTTCATTAATAAATTTCTCTAAGTGGTTACATTGGTTGGGGTTGTGGATGTTTCCCCACAAGGGTTTTGCCACGTAAAAGTGTTGTTTTGTTGATATTTGATTTGGTTGTGTGAGTGGTTACTGAAGGTGTTTGTCCTCTATTGGAATACATGTGTTTTCAAACATGGTATTAGAGTGCATTTGAAGACTTGATCCCATTGTAGATCAAGATGTTGAAGCCATGTTGCCGCATATCTCGTTTCTACTATTTTTATATATTTTTGGGTCAAGGGAACTTTTCCATTAAGTCCTAAGAACTTCGTTCAGTTAGAAACATTTTTCGTTTCACTTGAAAAGGTTTCCATTTTTCCAAGATATGACTATTTCAGTCAGATCCAGAGGATTAAATCTTGAATATGCCCCTTTTAATTTTTTACAGAGTTAATACTTTGGTTTTGTATTTCAGTTTTTTGTTTTTGTTTCTAGGTTGCTACTCTTTCTGGTCTATGTATTATCTTTTCCCTACGCTCTGTACAATCTCAGCAAATAAAAAAATAGAGTGAAAAGTGTTTTTTTGTGATTAGTGTGATCTTGGTAAATAAAAAATAGAGAGAAAACTTGCATTTTCTAGGTAATCTAACCAAGAACTAACCCTTGTTGTCGAGAATTGAATTTTGTTTTTTGTGTGAATGCATGAAAAAAATGTTTTTTTAGAACGCACTTCAAGTCCATATACCACAACAATAAAAACACCTTTCATCCTTCTTCTTAATATTATAATGTGTTTTTCACTAGCTCAGTTGGTTAAAAGTGGCTTTACTTAGTAATAGGTTTTGAGATCAATTATTTTTTTTGTTACTTTTTGAAAAAGTTCATGCATTCATTGTAAAGTGTATTTCACTTAAAAAATAAAAGTGAATCACTATAAGTATCTTTAGTATTCATTTTTAGTTACTTTTTTCATGTAAATTTAATTTACAATTTAATTATATTGTAAATGTGATTTCCTCTTATTCTATAAAAGTCGGTCACTTCGTAACAAAATCATTTGTAAAATTGAAGTTATTAGAAGGAGGGGCATCATCACGTGGAGCAAATTATACTTTCCATGTGACTCTTTGGTTACCTTTTTTTCCTTTTTTCAAAATGGAATAACTTTCACATCTAAAGTCCATTTTCAATGTCATTTTTTAAACAACCTATTTTTTCTAGAGATCTCCATCCTTACCATTAGTTATAAATTATAAATCCATATTCTCTACATTTTTTTATAAGGCTTATCCCAATGACATTTTTCTTTCCAGTACCAACTACCTCTCATGGAAATCACATATGGAAGATGTATTAAGAAGTAAAGGATTGTACCCAATTACCTTGGGAAAAGAAAAAAGAACCCAATAATGATGAAAATAAATTCAAGTGGGCTAATAGGAATGACGAAGCACGTGGACTAATCTAAATTTCCATCTCTCTTGATTTAAGGTTTATCTTCAAGGAATTAATGACCAAGATAAATCTTAGGAAAAGCTTGAAGTTATATATGGTGAACAAAATATTATTTGAACACACTAGATAGAAAATCTTTCATTGAAGATTATTTATCTAAGTTCAAAACACTTAGAATTTTATTTATTGATTGCAAATTACATCTGAATAAATATTGACGTGTCTATATTATTCTTTCTAAGATTGGTAGTTCATATTTTGTGTTTGTATAGACCTTTTATGGCACCAAAGAATCTCTAGGCAGTTCTTACCAAAATCCATCTCTTTTGTCTTTTTGTGATGCTTTGATTGGAGAGCAAGATAATTTTCTGCAACTTGGATTGATTAGCACTACAAGAACCTACAACAAAGCCTTAGTGTCCCAACAGAAAGACAAATCGAAGAATCCTAAAAATCAACATCCTTTCCACAACAACAAGAAAAACAAGGGTCCCAAACCCTCTTAGCCTGCTTCTACTCCTAGTGGTGACAAAGGAGAAAAATCTAAAAGTAAGAAGACTAGAAGACATTACAACATTTGTGCGAAATATGGTCATGTGGATTACAATTTTTTTAAGAATACAGAAGCTTTAGAAGAAACAATGAAGAAGTACAACATCAATAATGACTGTTCTTATTCTCATGGACATGCACTTTCTTCTTCTAGTTTCTCCTTCAATACAACTTCTACTTCTTCTTATGAAGAGTAGCTTATTGATTCTAGATCATCTTATCATATGGATAAGGATAAATCCATCTTTTCTTATTTAAACGAATGTAACACCAAGATAATATTTGTTGGTGATGATATATCTGATATATCTCAGCAGTGGGTCACCCCCGAGTTGGGACTAAGCTCCACCCAAGGCAAGGGAATCCTAGACTAAGCTGAGGTTACAGGAAACTACATAGTGCAACTGGAAGGATTCTCTCCAGGAACCTTCTTACGCCCACTACTCATAGAATCTCATTCCCCACATGCATGTTCCACCCGAGAGTATACACCTTCACTGTCACACAGTCCATCGGCTGCTTCACCTCGCTCTCAAGGTCTTGGGAACAGGCCGGATCAGGAATTATCAGAGCTCTGTAGCTAGTGTTGGACTCTCTCTAGGAGAAAACCATTTCCCAACAAACTCTCTCACCTGGAGAGAGCTGCTCACAGGCCTGACAACCTGCCTCTTCAACCACGGCCTAAAAACCCACTTCCTCAACCAGTTTCAACTCAATTCCCGCAATGTAAGGATAACAACAACAACAACAACATTTGATTAACTCATAAGTGAAAACAACAATAGGAAATTCGGTATAGACATCCAAAAATGGCAACAATCCACACTAAGACATAGCATGGCTCAGGCCATATCCAATATGTGTCAAGATTTCATAGTAAAACAACAAAGGTTGGATTCATGGTTTTTGGTTCCAGAGATGCGTGAGGGTATGCAGAGGTCAGATGATGGAGGTCCCGGGTTCAGACGAAGAATGGAATAATGGTAGAACCCCCAACACGAGTTAACGCTTCAGCTTTAACTTCATGTGACCAGGTCAACACTTGTCTTCCTAGAGCTGCATGCGCTCCATTTACCCTACGTCCCCTTTCCAGGAACTTAGGACAACACTTGGTCAATTTTCCACCTTAGCCTTTTAGGAAATAATAATAAATTATTATCCCCTTTACATGTAAGCCCCCCTAACTTAGCCCCAAGGCCTAAACACTTAGCCCCCTCCCTTTCCCAACCTTGTGGAAGCTTAGTCCCCCATCACTCTTTCTTCATGGTATGTCTGCTCACAACGATGTTTAATATTTATTAATGTTCTACATAATTACATATACAAAAATAGGCTCCTGGCCTTTAACACTTAGGCTCTCTGGCCTAATAAACACATAGGCCCACCATCTTATCAACACTTAACTCACTATCCTACAAAACTTGTTTACAATTCATAAATACAACTGGGGCTTGTCCTTGGGGATATTACAATTCCATCCCCTTATTTTTGCACTGTCCTCAGTGCAACTCTTTACACAATATCAACAAGATTTCCAAAATCTTCAAAAAGATGCAGGTATTCTGCCCACATAGCATCTTCATGCTCCCATGTTGCATCCTCAGGACCGTACCAGGTCCACTGGACCTTTACAAGCCCTATGACTTGATTCCGGAGCTGTTTTCTCTTCTGGTCCAACATGAGCACCGGATGCACCTGCAAGACACCTTCTTGCTCCACATGAATCACATTCCAATCAATCACATGATTAGGATCAGGTATATATTTCTTAAGAAATGAAACATGAAACAAATTATGTACAATCATGGATGCAGGAAATGCAAGAATATATGAAACAGGTCCAATCCTTTCTAGGATTTCAAATGGCCCACAAAATCTGGCTGCCAACTTCGAACATATTCCCAACTTCAGGGAACTTCTGTTAGCTTTCACTTTCAAGAAATCATGGTCACCCACTTTAAACTCTTGGTGGGTTTTGTTCTTATCAACATAACTCTTCTTCCTATATTGGGCAGCCTTCAAATTCTTCTTAATCTTCAACATTTCCTCTTCCATTTCCTTGAGTAACTCTAGCCTAACCATTATTCTATCAGCTGGGTTATCCCAGCTTATTGGAGTGTTGCACTTTATGCCATAAAGTGCTTCAAATGGGATCATATTCAATGATGCTTGAAACCCATTGTTGTAGGTGAATTCTACCAAGTGTAGGTAGTATTCCCATTTAGATGGTTTGTCCATCACATACATCCTTAACGTGTCTTCTATCACTTGGTTCACCATCTATGTATGCCCATCAAACTTAGGATGATAAGAAGTGATGAAGTTTAGATTCGTTCTGAACCCTTTGAATAACCCTTTCCATAATTTTGAGGTGAATTTCGAGTCTCTGTCAAACACAATTGTCTTGGGAACATCGTGAAATCATTCTATTTCCCTCATAGAGATATCGACAACATTGGCTACCTTGTGAGTAGTCTTCAATGGAATAAAATGGGTAGCTTTTGTAATATTTTCCACTACCACCATGATTGAATCATGTTGCTTGCATGTTCTGGGAAATCCTGTGATAAAATCCATTGTCACTACCTCCCATTTCCACTCAGGAATGGGTAAAGGCTGTAGCAACCCTGTTGGGTGCCTGTGCTCAGCTTTAACCTTCTGACACTCCATACATCTAGTGATGTATTCAACAATCTCTTTCTTCATACCTAGCCAAAAGTAATGGCTCTTGACTATTTCCACAGTTTTCTGATATCCAGGGTGCCCTGCATAAGGCACATTATGCATTTCTTGCAAAATCATAAGTTTCAATTTCTGGACATTAGGTACATAAGCTCTATTTTTGTACAGGAGTGTTCCATCAGCTCCCAACTTATAATCTTCAACTTTTTGTGGCATCTCACCTTGTTGTAGCTTTGCTACCAACTCCATGTACTACAAATCTGCATTTGCAGCTTCCAAAATACTTCCTTTAATATCAGTTTGATACATGCTAATGGTTGTAGTGTGTAGTTAATGCACTCTCCTGCTAAATGCATTAGCCAATTTGTTATCCTTTCCTTTGATATGCTTGATATCAAAGTTGTCCTCACAAAGTAATTCTAACCACCTACTCTGCCTAGCATTCAAGGTTGGTTGATCAAACAAATACCTCGGACCATTATGGTTTGTCCTCAGTTCAAACCTCCTTCCCATGAGGTAATGCCTCCATTTATTTAGAGCATGAACAATAGCCGCCAACTCCAAATCATGAGTTGCATAATTCTTTTCATGCTCTTTCAATTTCCTACACTCATAACATATTACAAATCCATTCTGGCTGAGGAGCCCTCCCAGTCCTTCTTTTCATGCATTTGTACATACTACGAAATCTTCATTCGGATCTACAATCCTCAGGATTGGAGCACTGGTTAACAACTGCTTCAATCGTTGGAATCTTCTCTCACATTCTTCTATCCACTGAAACTTATTCTCCTTCTTTTGCAAGGAAGTGATGGGGTGAGCTGTCCTTGAGAACCCCGCAATGAACCTTCTATAATAGCCAACTAGACCCATAAAGGATCTGACTTCTGACACATTCTTTGGCATTCACCATTCTCTGATGGCCTCAATCTTCTCAGGATCTACAGCTATCCTATCCTATGAAATGGTATGCCCCAAGTAATGGATCTGTTTTTGATAAAATGAGCACTTTCTCAATTTGGCATAAATTTGGTTCTCTCTCAGCACCCGCAACACCAACATCAGATGTTGTTCATGCTCTTCCTTTGACTTGGAATACACCAGGATTTCATCCAAAAAGACTATGACAAACTTGTCTAGATAATCCATGAATACACCATTCATTAGGCACATAAAGACAACGGGCGCATTTGACAACCCAAATGGCACCACTGTGAATTCATAATGACCATACCTTGTTCTGAAGGTGGTCTTGTTGATGTCTTCATCCTTTATTCTTACCTAGTGATATCCTTATCATTTTTGAAAATATCTTAGCATCCTTCAACTGGTCAAAGAGATCATCGATCATCGGAAAAGGATACTTGTTCTTAATAGTCACTTTGTTCAAGTGTATGAAATCGATACACAATCTCAACGTCCCATCCTTCTTCTTCACGAATAGGAGCGGGGCACCCCAAGGTGACACACTTGGGCATATATACCTCTTCTTCAGAAGCTCTTCAAGCTACAACTGCAGTTCTTTCAGCTCTGGCGTAGTCATTCTGTAAGGATCTTTCGATACTAGAGTTTCTACAGACATCAAGTTTACAAAGAAGTCAATATCTCTCTTCGGGGTAGTCCGGGTACTTCTTGGAATACATCTTCAAACTCTTTTAGAACCGTATGATATTCAATATTTGACACCTTATCCTTAGGTGTTTCCTCCACATGGGCTGCAAATAATTGACAGCCTTTCATGTAGCACTTCTTCAGCTGCATTGCTGAGATTTCTCTTATAGCAACAACTATGGGAATTCCTTGGACTATTTTCCGATTTCCTTCCTCATCCAGGCAAGTGAATTCCTTGTTACGACAGTCCAAGATGGCATGGTGTTGGTCCAATCAATCCATCTCGACTAAACAGTCGTAAGAACCTAAAGGCATAATGTTCAATTCAACCCTTGTGCTCAGTCCATTCATGTCCACCGGACAGGACTTAACCAACTCAACAACCATTCTCTTGGCTCCAGTAGCCAGCTGCACTAACCAAGATTTTGTATGTTTGGTTCTCTACAATTTCAAACTTTCCACCACTCTAGGATCTATATAACTATGGATAGCCCCTTAATCAATTAAAATAGTAAAGGCATGGTTGTTGAGCATACCTTCAACTTCAATCATGTGCGATTGATATTCTACTTGCTTGTTGTCCAGTACTGCATAGATACTCGGTACTCTACTGCCCATGTCCTCCACTGTTTCTGCTTGCTGAACATTATGGAAAGTTCTCACTTTTCTATTTTTTGTGGGGACAATCTATGTACTTATGGTTCCCCTGATAGCCCCAACACTAAATGGGCATCTTCCTTGGCCTTTGTCCCCCTACATCAGCCATTCCTAACTCTGTAAATGATGGCTGTCCTTGAGGACTGTTTCTGAAAAAGGGAGTTTGTTTCCCTTCTACCTCTGCTCTTTCTTAAACTTCTTCTGGTCATCCCAAGCCTTCCAAAAAGTAGTATTTTCTCTTTGTTGTTCACATAAGCATTTCTCTCTTCTTATAGTTTCTTCCATAGTCTTAGGGTCATCATACTGAATTGTGTCACCAATGGAAGGTGGCAGTCCACTCAGATACCTTTGAATTTTGATAGTCTCATCTTTGATGAACAAAACATACTTCAGTAATTCCAAAAACATTCACTCATATTCATCAATGGCCATGCTACTGAGCTTGAGTTCAAATAACTCTTTCATTTTTCTGTCATAATATCTCTTAGTCAAGTATTTCCTCTCGAAATATTTCTTGAATTCTTTCCACATGACATCTTTCTCTCTAATGTGTTGCACCTGCACAAGTTGATCCCACCCCATGGATGCTTTTCCTTTCAGTTGATACATCACAATTCTTCTTTCTGCATGAGAGGAATAATTATGGAGTTGGAAATATTTCCTCATGCCAAGAAACCATGTCTTGGCATATTCCCCCTTCTTATGTTCTCCATCAAATGTAGGAGGCCTAATCTTGTTCATTTCTCCCTTTAGTTCATCCACTCCAGATATCCTATTTTTTCTGGTCGGAGATGGGCTTGAACTACTGCGTCCCTCCTTATTGGAATTTTTTAGGGAGTGACGATGATGCCTGCTAATGCTTCTCGATCTTATTTTATTCGTGGGGGTCTTGCGACTCCCTGTTTTTCTTGAGTCACTCTCCTTATCCAACTTCTTTTCAATTATTTCCAAACTCTGCATCAACTTTAAGTTGAATTTTCCTTGTTGATCTATGACTTTCATGAGATTTTTGTTATCTGATCGGTGAGTCTGGGCCTCTTTCTACAATCGATCAATGATTTTCATCATATGCCCTTCCTTATATATCTCTTCTCCATGCCCATTGAAGTTCGATCCTTCAACTCCCAAATGGACATCCATTCCTTTTATTTCATTCTCTGAACCGGAAGCAGTCCGTGCCACTTTCATTTCTTTGCATTCAGTGGAAACTCGATTTGGTTATGACACTCGTTAAACTTCTGCAAACACAACATGCAGACAACCGAAATTCATTAGACCATCATTCCTTAACAAATCCCATAGCATTCATAAACAAATATGATTCAAGAAAACTTTCAAACTCCATTTTCTTTCGGGGCTCTCCTTTGTGAAGTTTTTCTGGCACTAGGCCCTTTCTCTCAGTCCCCAACCCATACAAACATGGGTCGTGAACAAGCGTTAGATCAATAAGAGATTAATCGGGCCTTCATCCTTTAGCTTCGGAATATTTCCAAGCACCACACAATAATCTCTCAGAGTTCAGATTATCGAACTCGCGAAGTAGGGTGGATCAACAGTCCACGACTACCCAAGATCCAATGGCTGACACCCACTGCGGAACTTCAAGCATGTGAGCTCTGGGACTTTGAAGCTTTGGAACTTCGAGACTTCAGAGGATTTCACATCCACACACCCCCAATGCCCTGAACCATTAATTTTCGAACACTCCCATGTCACCTTTGGTGACGTTATTACATCTTTTCACCTTTGGTGACGACATTACAAACTTTTTTAAATTTCTTTCTTCCATTCCCTTATGAACCATCCTTCTGGAGTGTCAAGTCTCAGGACTTCACAATTGGCGCCATGCATCCACTGGGACCCACGGTTTCTCACAACACTTAACACCTTTCAAATTGTGGGGGCATGAATCCGTGGTTTGGATTAACCCACCTTTCATCCCATAATTCCTCTGACGCTGACACATAACCCTCGGGAAAAACCGTGGTTTGGATTATGGAAAATCCTTGGAGAATTAACCCTCGTGCAACTTGGGTCCCCGCAATGCCTCCTGGTCGTCGATATGGATGTATCGTGATCAACACCAATGTGGTCCCACTAACCTTTAACTATGTTATTCAACCTCAAGGCCCACATAGTATAGTTGTAAACATTATGGGTGGGGGCACGTGGTAGGTATAGGAAAGGTCCATGTCACCACTAGGTGACATCATCATGACTCATCACTTCAGCTCTTCGAGAGTTTTAAACTCACAGCACTTGCCTCCTCAACGTTCTCCTTTGCTTTCTTGGAAACTAATCTAATGGACCAGACTCCTTCCAACAACAAATCTGACCAATGGTGTCACTCCTCCTCCTGAGCTTCATTTCTCGAACCCATTTCTCCTTAGAGGTTTTCTTTGACACTTAGTCGACTTTCGAAACTTTTCACTCCTTGCAACATATATTTGCGTCCCTTCACGAGAAAACTCAATCTATTTCTCCTAAGATTTTTTGAGTCAATGACTATGTCGACGCACTCCTTGCACCTAGGGACACTTTGAACCTCGAATTTTGTCCCTTTCGACAACAATTCACTCTAAAATATTTGTCTCGTTAACCACTAACATGGTCCATCCAGGATCAGTGTCAAAACCATGCTCTGATACCAATTTGTAACGTCCTCAGCCACCAACAATTCGGGCAACATCACTACTCAAACATTCACACACACACACACACACACACACACACACACACACATATAATGCATTTTAATCGAATTAAAACACATAACACAGAGTTACTGTTATGATTCAGATTCAAACAAGATTAGCAGTAAATCCACATGCAATGGAACACATAATAACATTCAAGCATCACAGACACAAATAACATATAAATTAAGCACAAAAATGACACTTATCTTTTAAACTGAAGTAACACCACCAAGTACGTGTAGACCTTCCATGAATCTCCCAACCATAGACCACGTTCCTGATCATGCTCAGCAGTGGGTCACCCCTGAGTTGGGACTAAGCTCCACCCAGGTCAAGGGAATCCTAGACTAGGCTAAGGTTACAGGAAACTGCACAGTGCAACTAGAAGGATTCTCTCGAGGATCCTAGTTACGCCCACTACTCACAGACTCTCATTCCCCACATGCTTGTTCCATCCGGGAGTATACACCTTCACTATCACACAGTCCATCGGCTACTTCAGCTCCCTCTCAGGGTCTTGGCAATAGGTCGGATCAGGAATTCTCAGAGCTCTGTAGTTGGTGCTGGACTCTCTCTGGGAGAAAACGACTTCCCAACAAACTATCTCACCTGGAGAGAGCTTCTCATAGGCCTGACAATTTGCCTCTTCAACCACGGCCTGATAACCCGCTTCTTCCACCAGTTTCAACTCAATTCCCACAAGGTAAGGATAACAGCAACAACAACAAAATTCGATTAACTCACAAATGAAAGCAGCAATAGAAAATTGGGTATAAACATCCAAAAATGACATCAGTCCACACTAAGACACAGCACGACTCAGGCCATATCCAGGATGTGTCAGGCTTTACAGTAAAACAACATAGGCTGGCTTCACGGTTTTTGGTTCCAAAGATGCATGAGGGTATGCAGAGGTCAGACGATGAAGGTTTCGGGTTCAGACGGAGGATGGCAGAATGGTAGAACCCCCAACATGAGTTGACGCTTCAACTTTAACTGTATGCGCCCATGTCTACACTTGTCTTCCTAGAGTTGCATGCACTCCATTTAGCCTACGTCCCCTTTCCAGGAACTTAGGACAACACTTGGTCAATTGGCCACCTTAGCCTCTTAGGAAATAATAATCAATTATTATCCCCTTTAGAGGTAAGCCCCCTAGCTTAGCCCCTAGGCCCAAACACTTATCCCCCTCCCTAGCACAACCTTTTGGAAGCTTAGTCCCCCATCACTCTTTCTTCGTGGTCGGTCTGCACACAACAATGTTTAATCTTTATTAATGTTCTGCATAATTACATATACAAAAATAGGCTCTTGGCCTTTAACACTTAGGCTCTCCGGCCTAATAAACACAGAAGCCCACCAGCTTATCAACACTTGGCTCACCAACCTACAAAACTTGTTTACAATTCATAAATACAACTAGGGATAGTCCTTGGCGATATTACATTTGGAATAATTAAAGTAAATAATGTTCATTTCAATGACACATTATGTGTTCCAAGTATTTCCTACAACCTTCTATCATTGTATCAAATCACTCATTCAGGTGAAGGTAAAACCATAGATTTTTCACCACACTAAGTTGTAATCAAGTATCTAAAATATCCTAAGCATGTTCTTACAACTGAAATTGTTCATGATATTACTAGGTTGTACAAATTTGACGACATTGGTTCATCATATTTTCCATCAATTTTTGTTGCTCATAGCGATGACTTGAGCAAACTTTGGCATGAGCGTTTTGGTAATTTAAATTATCGCTCATTGCATCAACAATGTAATCAAAAGATGGTGGTTGTCCTTCCTCTTGTTTCTTGCAAAGATGGTGTTTGCGTTGGTTTTGTTATCGGTAAACATCACCAGAACAATTTTGACAAACGTGCCTATTGGTACTCCTCAACCCCTTTGCAGCTTGTTCACATTGATTTATGTGGTCTTCTTTCTTCTCCTTCTTTCTTTGGGTGCAAGTGTTTCTTCAATTTCATTGATCACTTCTCCAAACACACGTGGGTTTACTTCTTAAAAATTAAGAGTGAAGTTTTTGACAACATTTTGGCTTACAAGGCCCTTGTAGAGAAACAATATGGACATCAACTTCAAAGGTTAAGAATAGATAATGGAGGTGAATATGCGAACAAAAATTTTACAAGTTACTACACTACACAAGGCATCCAAATTCAACACATTTTTCCATATATGCCATAGAAAAATGGTGGTTCTCAGAGAAGAATAACACATTAAAGGAAATGCATAATTGTATGATCCAATCTAATGGATTACATATTCATTATTGGAACTCGCCTAAGAAAAATTAATGCAAATGGTACTGGCAAGTGATATTCACTCTTAGAAGTTATTCTCTCCATGGGATGGTGGATGCAAAATGGAGGCCAAATAATGCAAGAGGAAGATGGTCAAAGGCTACTGCAATAGTAGTAACTGAGATCTAGGAAAACAACACAACAACAAGGTGTATGACATGAGAATAAAATGCATAGGAAACCATTAAGAAACATAAAAATCAGGAACCCCCTTAGGAAATGGCCAAAATATAGATGAAGAGAGGAGAATGAGTCTCATTGTCAAGTCATGGTGGGAATATAGGAGGGTTCCTGGGCCTACGAGAAATCGTAGCATGGGCACCAAATGGAAATCCAGGTGCTAACTAGAGCGCCCATGGAGGGTAGGAACTACCACACCAGTTACACTGTGCAAAAAGAAAGTGGTTAATGTCGCAACATAGTGTGATAAAACCTAAGTAATTGTGATGACAAAATGGATGGTTAATGATGCAAATGGAAGAACCTGCCAGTGGAAGAGGAAACATGGAAGAAATTATTCTACATTGACTTTGAAGAGGAAGAAGATTGAGAATTGGAACCATCACAAGATATATATATATATATATATATATATATATATATATATATATATATATATATATATATATATATATATATATATAAGAGACCACTCCAACGATATCTTTTCATGCATTGGTCGGCAACAGTACTCCACAAACCCTTAAAATACAAGGATATATCAAAAATAAAAAGGTAACAATATTGATTGATTATGGTGAAACCCATAATTTCATCAATTACAAATTAGTGAATGATCTCAATTGCTTTGTGTATCGCACACCAGACTTTCAATTAATGATAGCATATGGAGGTACCATAAATTGTTCTGGGAAGTGCCATAGTATTAAGCTCAACATGGGGGAGTATCTTTTGGATAGTCTCGTGATTTCCATCCAAATGGGTGGTATTGATGTCATATTAGGGGTCCAATAGTTATAATCATTGGGAACAATGGCCCTTAATTTTCAAGATATTTTCATGATATTTTCCTGAGACGAAAAGGAAATTAATCTTAGAGGTATCCAAGGGAACCCTCTGAGGTGATAATCCATAACATGACAAACTTACACAAAAAGGGACATCGGGGTGTAAATGCACAATTGTTCTCACTTGATGTTCAAAAATCTATATCATCTCCTCTGTTATATCTCCAAATAGTTATCAACAATAATTCCAAGGTATTTGGTGAAATTCCTAAGGGTCTTCCACTTGCTCGAGATCATGACCATGCTATTCATTTGCAAGAGGGAATTGTACCACCTAACTTTAGGCCTTACAGGTGTCCATATGCATAGAAGAGACATATTGAGAATATGGTCCAAGAAATGTTACATGCAAGAATCATTCAACCTAGCCAAAGTTCTTTCTCTTCACTAGTGGTGATGGTTACAAAAAAAATGGTTCATGATGTGTCCATATTATAGACAACTCAACAAAATTGCAATCAAAGATAAGTTTCCTATTTCTGTCAATGATGAATTATTCGATGAATTGCATGGAGAAAAATTATTTACCAAGTTGGATCTTCATTCGGGATATCATTAAATAAGAATGAGGCAGGAAGACATTCCCAAAATAGATTTTAGAACTCATCAAATTCATTATGGGTTTTTGGTTATGTCATTTGTACTTACTAATGCACCTTCAACATTTCAAAGCTTGATGAATTCTATTTTCAATCCCTTCGTTAGAAAATTTATGTTGGTATTTTTCTATGACATACTAATCTACAACACATATTTAGAAGAGTATGTACAACATGTTGATGGAGTATTACAACTATTGGAACAACAACAAATTTATGAAAAGGCTTCCAAGTGTTCCTCTCGGGTTGAATAAGTGAAATATTTTGGTGATATTGTATCTCATGAGGGTGTAAAAGTGCACCCTAATTGAAGTGATACCACAAACACCAAAACAAGCATAGAGGGGTAATCTCCCTACATACCTCGATGTGAACTTGTGCTTGACTCGTGTGTTAGAGGAGCTTCAAGACGCACTGGTTGTAAGAATGGATTTTACACTCTTTAATGACTTCTAGGTTTCATTTCTGTGGCTTTGGAGAGTTCACTCTCTAATCCTATTCCAAGGTCCTAAACCTATCTAATGTTGGTTTTCTAGCAAGAAAAGAGTCTACTTTGATTTTAGCTTTATGAATATATTCTTATGGTTGATTTCTTTTATGTCAAAGGGAAATGGATGAAACTTTTATGGTGTTTTTGACACTTGAACCAACCAAAAAAATGCAATGATGTCAATGCAGCCATTCAATTCAAGGAATTCTATCTACATGAGGGAAAATAGATCTTTTTCTTTGAAAACTTTACAATGCAACCTCTGAAACACCAAGCAACCATGCAAGACAAATCATAACCAATTTTTTGACAAAATTTCAAAACAAACACTTTCAACAATGCATTTTGTCTTCAATGCTTCAAAAGCTTGTAGGCATGCAAATATTTTTTTGTTTATTTTTCCAAATGTGATGCAAAAATTTCCTTAATCTAGAAAGAACACAGTCGACAAATGGAAAACCAGAAAATCAACAAGCATGGGTTGTAGGAAATTGTTAGTGACGCTGAAAAGAACACTCCAATGTCTCTACAAGGATCTCAACCAAAAACTCACTATGAATGTGGTTCTAGTAATGAACCAAAATTACAATACGAGAAACAAACCAAATTCAATCAATACATGACACAACTAGATATAATAAGATATGTTGGGTGCATTTCCCAACTTCAGTGGATCACTAGAAAACAAACAAGTGTATAGAAGAAATCCAAGCAAGACACACAAACACACTTCAAACATAAATTGAAGATAAAAGTTCTAACAAAATGACTCAACCACAGACAAGATCCAAGGGTACATACCAATCACAGATCCATGAGATCAAAGAAGTCTAGATATGAACAAAGAAATATGGCAACCTTGTATTTTTTTAATTTTATAGGGGGTGTCGTGGGTCAAATGACCTACAACAAGCGACTAGTTGCTTGACACTAGTAGTGCAAGATGCAACACCCTGCAAAATTTTTAAAGAGAGAGAGAGAGAGAGATTTGACTCAGATCTATCAAATCAAAGAGATCCAATCTCTAAGGGAGTACCATGGAAGAAAACAACCAAATAAAAAACAAAAACATGGGATAATAATCAAGGGATTCTAAGCTAGAGAAGAATCAAATATTCTTCCCCAGTTGAGTCTCCAGTTGTGTTACGAAGAAAATATCACCAACGGATTGAAAGGATCTCCCCAAGCTCTGCCTATTGGTCCTAGACAGACAGTGGGATAGAACTTTATGACATTCCTTAGAAACAAGCAATCAAATTCACAATTACACAAGGAAATGGAAGAATTTTCCTTCTTATGTCCTCATTGCTAGAGTCCTGAAGTTCCAGCTCTAGCTCCTACAACCTACTTCCTACACACAAGAGACAAAAAAATACCATTGTGCTTCTCTTCCTAGTGTTAGAATCTTAGATATAGCTTGGATCTAACTTGATCTATGACTGAAGTGACAGAAGTACATCAATGCAACTACCTCATGATGTAGGTGAACTCCTCCTTGCCCCTTTCACCTTGCTCATCCTCAGCTTCCCAACCAAGCTAGAAAACCTAACTACAATTGATGTAAATGAATAAGCATCTTTGAATTTTAGCAGCATATATATGTGAATGATTCTTCTTCCCATGCTCAATATTTCCTTATTTTTATAGATTCTTGGAAGAGGCTCGTGCCACGAAGATCCAACTCATCCCTCTCTCATCTCTTCAGAACTCTGCAAATCTAGAATGTTGTTGAAGGTGTCACTTGTTGTGAAAAGGTGTCTAGTGACATGTCGCTAGTCATCACATATGTGCCAACGACACCCATAAAAAGTGTCTAAACATTGAGCTAAGGGATGTGTCTTGGATTACATCTTCTCTTGTGTCCCTTCTGACAATGTACGGTGGAAATTAATGCTATAACAACAATTTACCATGTATTTATAAATTTCAAAGCTCAAATTCTGTTAACTTTACCAAATTCCARATGAAACCTTCTCAAATTCTTTGAATATTCATGTCCAAGAAATMRAAAATGGACCTGAATMAAAAATGTTTTCATATGCTTTGGTACTTGGAAGTGAGAGTAGCATTGGATTTTGGAGCCAAGAGCAGGAGACGATATGACATCGATGTCCTATACACCTTTAAATGAAACTAGTACTAGCAAATGCTCTTGAGTTGACATGCTTTTCCTTTGCAGTTTGCAAATGAAATTGTGTCAATGCGATTACAATAGTTTTAAATGTAAACATTAATTATACACCTCATATGAAGTGAAGATGGCAATACAAACCTAAAGTCATTATCAAATAACTTCCAAGATAAAATGGAATTTGTATTTAAAAAAAAAATGTTATTACTATATTTAACATTAAAAGTTGCAAAAAACATGGTCAACAATGAAACTAATAGAATTCAACGCTAAAATCGAATACTATATA